>JAPSES010097481.1:0-20231 GCA_029822895.1 Maxillicosta whitleyi | reverse complement strand
AGACAGACTTATTTATGCCTCTGACAATGTCACTGCTCAGTGTCACAACTAGATTATGTGGATTGAACAGATTGGTGACAATATTGTGTGTGTGATTTTTCATCTAAGATTTAGACGAAAAGTAAAACAAAAAAAAAAAAGATTTAGACGAAAAGACAGCATCAATTTCTGAAATGTAAGAAGTTGAAAGTACAGATAACTGCCACAAAATGTAGTGAAATAAAAGTAAAAGTATGCATTATTATTATTTTTACTTAAGTAAAGTACAAATAAAAAAAAAACAAACTTAAGAACAGTAACAAAGTAAAAATACTTCACTACATTCCACCACTGAGTATAAGTATGTGGTAATATTAGCAAAATGTACATATTGTCACTGTCAGGCAGAAACCTCTTAAGTCCATTTTTGGTCTTTTTTTTGTTTTGTTATAAAATGATTCTATTGGTCAGTCCTCACGTTGGTCTGACATTTTTAGGAATATTTAACCAATGGAAAGTGTTGAAAACAGCTTGTGACTACATCTCTTAACTCTATTCATTTAGAATATACATTGTTTTTCCAATTTCCTGCAAAAATAACTGTTTTTGGACATAAGAGGTTTCCACCTGACAGTGACAATATGACAAGTAAAAGTATTCACAGTCCAGGAGAGGTCTTTGTTTTATTCTTACAGATATTTTTGCATTAAACTTTTTTTGTACATTCAGTACATCATGTTCACAAAGATTATTATAAGATCATGTTTGTAGTCTGTCCTGTGAGAACCACATATCTCTAAAAATGTCAAGGTTAATTAGCATACAAAAACAAACCCCTTTTTGGATGTAACAACAAATTCTCCAGAAAAATGTCACTGAAAGGTTTTATTTAACCTGAGACTGAGAATTTCCATTCATCAGTTCATCACAAAAATGCAAAATCAACCCATTTGTAGATACAAGGTTTCACTGAACAAGAAGATGATAAATTATAATTTGAAGAGTAAATAAAGCTGTCAATCAAAGCCAATGCAGTAAAAGGTCAAATATTTGTCTCTGAGATATAGAGGAGTAGAAGTGAATTGGTTTGAGATAGAAATACTTCAAGTGCATTAAAATTGCTTGGGGGAAAAAAATGCTTTTTTTCCCCAAACATATCTATTTTTCCACATATTCATCACTGTATCTTCCTTTTGTCTGCTCAGTAAATACTTGGTTATACTTATCACCTTTGTAAAGCAGAAATTACTGTTATTTAATAAACATTTTTAAAATCAACAGTCAAGTATGGAGCCATGAACTCCTTAAATTGATGAATTTTGTCATTGTATATATTAATAAATACAAGTTAAACTGAAAAATACTATAGTTGCTATAATGTATGGTATAGTTTGCACAGTTAGTGAAAATACCATCACTGCAGTACAATATATGAAATATATGTGTCAGATTCAACCTGCAAATTATTTGACAAATTAAAGGATAAGAAAGCATCTTGATTTGAGTCTCTGCAATTTCATGAGGATCCAAATATTTCTGAGGGAATAAACAAAAAAAGGGGGAAAAAAAAACAGTAATGGGATGATTCCTTGGGTAAGAGCAAACTGCGTCAGGTCATAAAGTGACAGATCAGGACATGTTTTAGTATGAAACTGTGATGACGAGCCAGAAATCAGTCAGGCGCATGAGGAGAAGAAGAACAGAAAGACACAGAGTTCAACTACAAATTATATCAGACACACTAAGGAGGAAACCTTTTAAAGTAACCGGTTCTAAGTGACTGCTTCAGTTTTTGTTTAAAAAAATTATTTAATTAATTAAGTGACATAACTATTAGATTTAGTTCTTCAGAATAATTCAACTTATTGACTAGATTACTTTTCAAACATGTTTAAAGGGGTACTAAAAAACTAAAAAAAACATAAAATCATAAATATAAAACTATTGGTCCAAATCTCACAACAGTTCTTTTATTTATTTAAACTGTTATTTAAAGTTCTCTATTATAGTTTTAAGAAACATTGCGGTGTTTTCATTTTAAAGCACAACCAATGGACTGCATAGCAATGGTGTTGAACCAACAGCTTTGCTGACCCATGTTGTCCGGAAATCTGCCAAAAGAAAACATTCCTGCACCACCAAAAGATGCAAAGCAGCAGAATGAATGCTACATTGTACATATAAGCTTTTTACTGAAAAGAATAAAAGGATGTAACCCGATCCAGCTGCGTCTCTTTAGCCCCTCTCCAGCAGCTCCCTCGGGCTTTGTCAAAAAACACATATAGGACTGAACACTTTTTTTTTTAACATATTGATGCTATTGTTTTAGGTGTAAAGTCATTCTCACATTATCCAGTTGTAAAAGTGTGTGGCCAAAACATAGAACAAAAAATCTTGTACCATTACCTCAACTAAAAGTCTTACTTTGTTTTATTTATTGTCAAAGAAGACAAAATAGCTGTTTTTATCTCCTTCATTTTAAGGTGGGTCTACACACGCCAGTAGATTTTACTCTCCACAAATGAATTAATCAGCTTAATGTATTTTAAGTAGTGCCGCCACATGCAGAACTGCTGTCTATAGGTATGTAACACTGTCATTTAATAAATGCACCAAAACACTGCATTACCATAGATATATTAAACAATTCCAAAGTTGAAGCAGTAAAAAAAATCTTAAATAGGCGACTTCAGAGTGCTTCATGGTAAAATAGTAGTGTTGATGTTGACTAACTGAAACTAATTATGATAAATTTAATGTTCGACATGTGAGATTTACTCATGGATTTGGTCTGTTAGCATAACAAAAAACGAAATGAAGATGTATTTGATATGGGTGTTTTTTTAGAAATAGATGTTTAGTTTTATGTTCTAGTTCAATCTTTACATGATAATCACTTCTAAAAACTCATCTGTTTAAACTGGCTTTTGCTTAATTGTTTTAATTGTTTTTTTGTTCTCTTTGTTTTGTTTCAATGTGACGTGTCTTTGAGTGTCCAAAAGTGCTATACAAGTTTGATGTATTATTATTATTATTGTTGTTGTTAATCACAGGATGTAGCCCCTCAGTAATCATAAACAGTACACTGACATGCACACTATTATTCCACTGTTCTTCTGAATATGACAACGACAGGTATCATGTAAACAGTATATTCCATTATATTCTGAAGTACACCTTTCTCTAAATGGTCTTGAATAAAGATCTGTGGTATATGCTGATATCATTGCAGTTTTATGAGGATTCTTTGGATATGTATACAGATATATAGATTACCAGCAAACAATAAAAAGATGATGACCTGATGTTTCCAGCAGGTGTTTGAAGGATCAAAAGAGGGGAAAGACTATTTATAATGAGGTATAGAAACAGGATTTTAAGTGTATTTTTCGTAAGCGATGTGAAACAATGTTTGCCTTTTCCAAAATAAAGCCATGAACCACATATTTTGTGTATGTAAACCTAGTCATTGTGATTTATAAGTAAGTCAATTACATATCTACCTCAGAAGTTGTAACAGAATACACTAATGTCATTTAACGTCCCTGTGTTTCTGTGCAGTGACACATATATGTCTGTATGTGAAAGTAAATACACACATTCACATGCACAATGGACACAAACTAGTATTTATGTACTGATAGAACAGGCCCACCCCCGTCACCCATTAAGGTTGACCTCTGACCTCCAGGTATCCGATGATGCAGTAGTTCTGCGGTCCGTGCAGGCCGCAGGTGGAGGAAGCTGAGAGCTGAGCATCTCGACCCACCATCAGGTCTCCGAGTGCTGGGTTACATGAGCCACTGCACTGGTCCTCCAGGTCCTCAGGATCCGGGAAGTCCTGGACTCGGACTGCTGTAAAAACACCTGCAGAAAGAATATTAATCTCATTAGGATGTCCCAAAGTTTCCTCTAACACTCCAACATGACTTGGTTAAATAATACAGCCATAAAACATCACTAATGGCAACATGATAAAAAAGATTTATGACACACAGTGACACACAATAAATACACAAATATGATTCTGTCAGAGTGAAGATTTTATCTGCAACACTATGAACGCACACTGTGATCTCACTGCAAAAAGAACAATGAAGACCCAGTCCAGGATTTTGGAGGAAAGGATGCAAATCAAACAGACACAGAGGAAAAACAAGAATCAGCAAGTAGAAATATTTTCACAAGCGATAACATGTCTGGAATATTTTATCTGCTGACGGATTAAATGCGAACATAGTGATCCTGACAATACCTTATCCTGATCAGAGCTAGACAGTGGTGGATGTTTTAACGTGTATGTTGTGTTTACTGCCCCACATGCTTTACAGTATATACTGTTGGTGGGTTTAAGTTATAGTAATGTCATAGCAGTAGTATTAATTTATTCGTCCATTTGTATATGTATACATACATACAGTTTGGATTTCTATATTAAACATGGGTGAAAAGGTGTAGGCTGAAGCAACAGTATATTTATGCCTACCATATTTACAAAAAAGAAAAGTTGTACAAACCAGATGGTACCGTTTTAACCAATAATATAAATTAAACAAATAATACAACCTAAGACAAATCTTAGACTTATACTGATAATCAGCTTACTTTATCCTAATATATTGTATTTATTGAATATGTTAGTTTTAAACATCCTTTTAAATGTACTGACTAATGTGCATGTTTTTAATTCTTTATCAAAGTTATTCCATAATTTTACTCCAATTACAGATTTGCATTTGCCTTTTGTGTTTGTCCTTGGCTTTGATCATACTGTACCCTTTTAGAATGTCATATATTTGTAGTGCTGCTGTTCTTTCACAAGAGGAGGGAAGATTAAGACTTAATCCTCAGCAGATGACAATTCAAAACAAAACTATCCGGAGATGCGTGGTTGTTGTCAATCTCTAAAATACAGTCAAGTAGATAAATAAACCTGCAGAAAATGGAACTTAAGTGCACTGAATTTCTATTTCAGTATTCTACATTATATATACTTAGTTACTTTCCATCAGTGCTCCTAGTTGTTTTTATTTATTTTTGCTTTTTGCAGTCTCCTTTCCTTTTTTTCATCTTTTTCTTAATGAAATGAACTCACTGATGAAGATGAGGATGAAGATCATGGTGTGCTGACAGACATCAGTTGGATCCGGTTGGACTCCGGTCGGTTTCTGGGTTCAGTTTACTATACGTCTGTGAATAAATTCAGGCAGATACAGATCTCAGGTTTATCAGCAGGTCTGTAGGTAGGCTTAAAAACTCAATTGTGTGATTTATCATCTGATCTGAGGTCTGATCTCACCACAATTTCAGCTTTATCTTGTCACCAAGAAAATCAAACACAACCAGAAGTCCTGAACATAAACCTAAATAATCACTGACAGGTGTGTGTGGGTGTGTGTGTGGGTTTGTGTGTGGTTGTTGGCATTAATTCAGAACTCTGCACTCAGTGGAAAGTATTTTCCTCCTGGCAACTTCATTACTCCACTTATGCACTGTGAAATTTTACATTCAAACCCTTACAAAGGTAAATTGATTCCAGCAGTTTGTCTTTTTTGAACAGTTTTGAAAAGTACCAAAGATCACATCAAAGAAGAAAAATCTCTATATGCATCACTTTTTCACTTATATTTTGATTTTATTTCAGATACATTATGCTTTCAGCAGTCATGCAGTCATAAGAATTATAAAATTTATTTGTACCACACACTGCTACATACTAAATCACATAGTATTTGGAAGGTTATGGATGTGAGGCCTCGGGCTGAATATAAATCTCCCTGTTGTGTAAAGTTGTGCATGAGAATAGCTGATGAAAATGTGTTGGTAAAGCAATGAACTGCTTTATGGTAAGTGAAAAGATGGAGCCTGAAGGGGCTTGTGAACTTTAAGGGGAATGTTTGAGCTTCAGCCGTAATTGTTAGGATTTACTCCACTCCCTGATGCCTTTACATGAACGTATAGGGAAAAAAAACAGCCCTGACATTTATGTGAATACACTTCGATATGTTATAACAAGCTACAAGCAGCTGTGATGTTTAGGGTTTAATGCAGCACTGATGTCATGGACATGGAAAATCTGTCTATCCATGTCTGTCAGGTTGATATTTTAGAGTCTGTTCAAGTCTGTTTAAGAATTCAGATTTTTGTCACAAGTAATACATTTCTAATGCAATACAGTATGTTATTATATGTGTATTATACTCTACAGTTAGATATATGACAGTGATAATTATAGTGTTTATATCACATAATATATATATTGTATTTCTACTTATATTTGTATTTCATGGTGTTTTATCAAGTTTTGATTTTGTTGACTATATGGACCATGTGTTAATTTTACCCCTGTGACCCTAGTGAGGATGAGACAGGTTCAGAAGATGAATGAATGAATGTTCATTTTTGCTTTTATTTCAGTGTCACACTCACTCACACTCTGTTATTATACAACATTTATTTCACTAGACTTAGTTAAAACACAGATATAGGTGTATTTCGTTGAGTTCATTGTATTTTAATTATTTTTGGTTTTAACTTTAAGTTCTCCTTGTTTTAGACTAGTACAGTTTTTCTTGTGTTAATATTTTATGGCCATTTTTAGGTCTCCCTTTATTACATTTGTAACCATAGTTAAACAGTTTTTTTATTACCTTTTTTGTTTGGAGTTTTTGACATAAAACTTCAGAATAAAAGTAGACAAATCACAATCACATGTAAGGAAGTACCTCCATAAAATATCTTAAAATGGCCAATTCCATGTGGTTGTTCAATGTAAACTATTTATTTATAGAATTTATAGAAAAAATATGCCCTATAGCACAGAGTTAGGATCCAGCTATCTTTGGATATGAGATTTGTTTATAACGCTACGTGTAACAACCTCGTCTGTTACACATATCCTTCGGGTTCTCCGTCTATTGTGCACCAACGTTATTGTTCTAAAGAGACAAATCTGTCTCCACAGGATATGAAGGACATGGATAGCCCAAGATCATGTTACCAATGTATAGACTTCATTGCCCCTGTGGGAAACTTCTGCTCTGCTTCAGACCTAATCCTGTACATACACATGTTCTCAAGTGCATGTAACCAGCAGAAGGTCAACTGGAACCTTTTAAAAGGTCAACAGCTATTGAAATTTCATCAAAAACACTGAAGTGTTATCAAAAATCACTTGAACCTCATTAGATACCACTTAGACTTCACTGTGAATCACTGGAACCTTACTGAATAGAAGCTGAACCTCAATACGAACCACAGCAACCTTTTTAAAGATGATTTATACATCATTTAAGACACCCAGAACCTTTTAAAGATCACTTGATCTTCACTAAAAACACTAGAACCTCATTAAAGATGATTTATACATCATTAAAGACAACCAGAACCTTTTAAAGATTACTTGAACTTCACTAAATCATCATTGAAGACCACTGGAACTGTATTAAAGACAACTAGAACCTTTTAAAACAGCACTTAAACTTCAGTAAAAACACTAGAACCTTATTAAAGACCACTGGAACTGTACTAAAGACAACCAGAACCTTTTAAAGATCACTTGAACTTCACTAAATCATCATTAAAGACCACTGGAACTGTATTAAAGACAACTAGAACCTTTTAAAACACCACTTGAACTTCACTAAAAACACTAGAACCTCATTAAAGACCATTAAAGACAGACTGGAACCTTTTAAAAGACCACTTGTACCTCATTAAAAGCCACTAGAAGTTTGTTACAGACCACCACATCCTCATGAAAGACTACTGGAACCTTTTCAAAGACCACTATAACTTTATTTAATACACCCTGTACCTTTTAAAGACCACTTCTAACTCATTAAAGGCCACTAGAACCTCATTGAATACTACTGGAACCTTTCAAAAGACCACTTGCACCCCATAAAAGTACACAACGACCACATTAAAAATCATCAGAACTTTTTTGAAGATCAGTAGAACCTAATTAAAGACTAGTAGAACATTTTAGAGACCACTTGAACCTCATTATAGTCCATTAGAACCAGACCTATTGGACCCCACTAAAAACCACTAGAACCATTTTAAAGATCACCTAAACATCATTGACGACTAGAAGTATTTTCAAGACCTCTTGAGGGTATTTAACATTAAATACAAGCTTTTTTTTTTTTTTAAAGATGAATTAAACTTCAGTAAAGACTACCTGAATGTTATTAAAGACCAGTTGTATCTAATTGAAGACTACTAGAATCTCATTTTGCACAACTAGAACCTTATTTACAATACACTGGAATATCATTAAAGACCAATGCATCTTTATTGAAGATCTTTTGGACCTTATTTAAGACCATCACAACCTTTTTTTAAAGCCACTTAAACCTCATTCAACCTCATATGATATTAATGTTATTTCTGCTGTGTCTTTTATCTGGAATCTGAGTGTGATAAAGTTTGATGTATAGCTACAGGACTCGAGTTTCCAGTATGTGATCATGTTAAAGCTGCTGCAAACCAAATGGAGTTTAATATTTAAAGTGAGTCGTTTTTCCATAGATTCAAATGTACATTAGAGTATATTTATGTCTTGTGCAGACGTGTGATGTGTGAGACAGAAAATGAGAGTGTCGCTCGGTGCTGAACACAGACAGCTTCATCTCTTCAGGGCTGTGTTTAAACGCATATTTGCGGTTTTGGGTCTTTTAATCTTCACAAAATGTATTATTTCACAGAATAATTATAATATTTACAAACTTAGTTTAACATCACCTGACTCCTTTTTATTCACTAAAACAACCCATGTGAGATTAATTATCCTTCAGTTTATTACTGTTTAAACATTTTTACATATAAAAACCATTTTAATATACAGATATTTTTCTCATCAATATACTGCACTCTTTTGTCAGTAAATGTTGACCAGTTGGTACAGACATGTTAACCAGGGAAATACTAAAATGACAACCATGACTATGACTTTATGATCTATAGTCTGTAATATTTAACACATACTACTGTAAAAGAGACTTAGGCAACCTTTAGCAATATTGTTTTTACAGGGTATTAATGAACTTTACTTTGACGTCTCAGTTATTTTAATAAGACACAACAATAAAATACAGGGAAAAACTGTGCACAGTACTAAAAACTTGCAAAAAATAGGATTGTTAAATGGCTTCTACAGGCATCAGTCAGTGTTTACTGTGATCTGTTCCCATGGCAAAAAGTCACTTGAACAATAATAAACATTTGGCGTGTGTTGAATGAAATCTGGTGTAAAACAAGAGAAGATTATTTCTCTCATATTGTTGAGACATGTCAGATCCACAAGGAGGTCATACTAAACACTGGACACTGATATATTTTTTTTTAATTTTGTAATGTTCTTCTCATATTTCTTATAAATATCTCTATGATTTATGTTATAGAGGCTGAGAAATGCACATGTACATTATAATATGTCATTTTAATCCAACTAAAAATCAAACCTATTGGGGGTCTAAGGATTTTGCACAGCAATTAACTAACACACATCTGTCTAACCAGTGTTTTTTTTAATGTAACGCCTTCACTTTTATATTATTTTTGCCGACACAAACATTCAGCAAGTCTGAACTTTGCAGCATTAAATGTAATACCTGAAATAATAATGACTGTTTTTACATAATGTACAAACATCTGCATGACAAATTTAATTAAAATGTTGTGCTTGATTATCAGTGTGGTGTATATTTCATTAGATTATTATATGTTTTGGTAAAAATACTGAAATAAAAAGCACATCCTAAATCATCCAGTCAGACCATTGCACACAAATAAACTTTATAATCTGATGCATATATTAATCATAAAACTTTTCCTTTCAGTTTAAAAAAAATAAATGGATGAATTCTGACTTTTAAACGTTCACAGTAACTCTTTAGTTTCATCATAATTTGGCATTAAATCAAACCCCTGACTGAACATAATGCACGCGAACAAATTAAACTCAACTTCCTCATTCATCAAGCAGAGATGATATAAACAAACCTAAATGTTAACATGAGACTGAATGTGAACCTACCTGGTGCTGCTGCTGAGACACTGAACACACCTGGGCAGGTAACAGCACACTTCAACCAAACGTAGCCCGAGGCTCAAAATGTCAGAGAGAGAAAAGGAGGGTGAGAGAGAGAAAGAGAGAGAGAGCATCAGAGTCAAACTATGTAACGTAAAACTGTTCATATTTCAACCCCATGCATTCAGAACGCATTTATGTAAATTAATATACTTGTGTATATCATAGTGTCATTTTTGGCATGAGGATGAGAGACTACATAAGAAAAAAAACGGCAATGTTATTAGTGATGATAATAAAAATAGAAAAATAAAACACAGCATTTGTTTGTGTGTGTAAATTGTAACATGCATACAATCTGCACGTGTACATATGTGTATGTAAACATCTGAAAAACAGTAAAGAAAAAAGACGGAAATAATTAAATGGTACTAAGGCTGAAGAGAACACAGGGGGTAGAATTAACAAAATATATAGGAAAGAAAGAAAAAAGGACAAAAGAAAGAAAACAAACAAATGAAAAAGAGCAATAGAGACAGTTAAAGATGACCTCTGCCACTTTTGGAATGTTCAATCTTTCTATTTTTCCACAGACTGATACTTCAACTCTTTTACCACAAACTATGATTGTCTTCACTTCTAAAATTATCTTTTAAGATTAGATTAGATATAATTTATTTATCCCACCCTGGGGAAATAATCAGTTACAGCAGCGGTGTAGCAGTAAAGTGCAGTATAAAGACTCTATAAAAATTTACATTATACACATGACATTTCTGTGCATTTGGGGGTCAGTGAGTGTTATTATAAAAATTAATAAATTAAATTAAATAAATAAATTGAGAAACATCATATGTGTAACTGATGCACTGCTTCAAACAGGATTAAAAAACAGCTTGTCTGTCTCCATTAACTGTAGTACATACACACACACACACACACACACACACACACACACACATATATATGTAATGAAATAAGGTCCCGTGGGGCAAACCTGAAAGAAACGGGTTTTAGTTATAAAATTAGCTATAAAATGATTGTGGTCATTAAGGTATCACAAATTCATATTTAGGACTATTCAATGGCTTTTGAGACAATATGTAAAAATTGAATGTAAGATATTTTCAGACTTACCCCTCTGACACCATCAGTACTACTTTAAACACACAAGTACAGTGGTGACAGGATACACATCAGTCCTGCTGCTGCCTCCTCACCTTGTATGTGCGGTGCATAAAGGTTGGAAAGAAAGAAAGAAAGAACAATCAATCACAAACATGTTTGATATCTGCAAGTTGTAGATGTAGAATGAAATCCATTTGGAAAACATCTAAATAACTTTATACATAAAAAAAAAACCTAAACCATCCTGTGATTCTGTCAGATTTTTTTAAACGCACTAGTAACATTTTTCATTCATTCTCAAAGAAAACATTCTCCTGAATCAAATGATGTATTACATTTGATCCTGAGTTCTAGAATCAGTCACAAAAAACTAAATTAAAACAGGATATAATCATTTAAAGTGCCTTTCTTCTTTACCATTTTCTTTGCTTATTGTGTGTCTTTGAAGCCTTAAGACTTAAAAATAAATAAATACGATTCCACTTTGAGCATTTTCAGGGACATACATTTTCTTTTATAAAATTCATCTACTCTTGCCTTTTTAACATCACCCTCTTTGTTTCTCTTAAAGACACATGCTCTTGGACTTTTGTTGACTATGATTGTTGGGCAAATAAATAAAACATGTCTGACATTGATAAAATAAAAAAATAAGTTTGTGTGGTTTATCTATTATATTTATTTTTGGACATTTTTTCACTAAATGCTGAAAACTCAAAGACTTCACTCAAAACTTTCCAGCCTATTATACAAGGGTGAACGTTCTAGTGGAATGTTTTGTAAAACTTCTAACAGGGTGGAAAACAAACATGTTTTCGTTTGTGTCTGTGCTATTTACTTTAGCAGTCTTCATAATCATAACTTTTAGAGTTCCTATCCATGGTCAATATCTAGTCTTAAAAGTCAAACATGTCATTATTCTGATAGAAAAATAAAAGATATAGTGTTATTATTTCCAATAATTATGAAGCTACATTGTTTCCAGATAAGTAAATAACTGATAACTTGCTGTTAAAAGGTAAAACTAAGATAAGCTCATCGCCAATGACCTGATTTCACTGATTATCAGTAAACTGTTGGTAGGTTTTAGAGGACGAGTTTTTGTTGCTCTGATGATGAGGGCAGCAGCCGAAGGCCTCCCTCTGTCTTTGTTAACCCTCTCAAAGAGGCTTTGTGTGTGTGTGTGTTCTGTGAGTGTGACAGAGAAATGCTGACTCAGTGGTCTAAAACACAAAAAAAGAGGCCAGCGCTCAGGTGTATAAAAGCTGTGAGGTAACACAGGTGGACATCAGTCGCTCTTCTCTCAGCATACAGCAGCACCTGCAGCAGCAGCAGCAGCAACAACCATCGAAATGTCTGCCACCGATATGAACATGATGAGCAGGGTGAGTCCGAACATGCAACACTGCAGCACAAACAGGACAGAAACCAGTAGTCAACCCAAAGGCTACAGGTCTAATGTTCACTGCTAAACCTAATTATTGACCCAAAGGAGATACGCATGGGTTTTAAAACATTATTCTGTCACATTTTACAACAATTTATCAGAATTTAGTCATGTCTGCAAAGAACTGTAGCTAATTTTTCTAGTTTTAATGTTCCTTTTTAACATCTGGTAAAAGATGAGAATTAGTTTTATTATCCAGTGCTGGCTCACCTAAACTTCCCTGTTAAAATGCTTTTTTTAAAATTACAACTTCTAGTATTTATGCCACAGTCACAAAGAGCAGATATTCTTTCATTAACATTCAAAAACATTTATATACTAATATCCTCTGAGTAATCTGTGCAATGCTTCTCTCTCAGATCGTCTTCTACGAGGACAGGAACTTCCAGGGTCGTTCCTATGAGTGCAGCAGCGACTGCGCTGACATGTCCTCCTACCTGAGCAGGTGCCACTCCTGCAGGGTTGAGAGGGGCTGCTTCATGGTCTACGACCGCACCAACTTCATGGGTAACCAGTACTTCATGAGGAGGGGCGAGTACGCCGACTACATGAGCATGATGGGAATGAACGACTGCATCAGGTCCTGCCGTATGATCCCCATGGTAACCACACACCCAAACACATCACACCTCTGCACCCTATCACCCTGACTCACAACAAATCTGAGCAGTCATTACCCAGCACTGACCATTTGTGTCTCTGTGTTGCAGTACCGTGGCAACTACAGGATGAGGATCTACGAGAGGGAGAACTTCGGAGGCCAGATGTACGAGCTGATGGACGACTGTGACAACATCATGGACCGTTACCGCATGAACAACTGCATGTCCTGCAACGTCATGGACGGACACTGGCTGATGTACGAGCAGCCCCACTACAGAGGCAGGATGATGTACATGAGGCCTGGAGAGTACAGGAACTTCATGAACATGGGCTACAGCGGCATGAGGTGGATGAGCATGAGGCGCATCATGGACTCCTACTATTGAGTCACCATGTCAACCTTGAAACAAATCAATAAAGTCTCTCTCAAATGAAAAAAAAAATGTCTTTGTGTGTTTGAAACAAACAAAATACTGAAAAACAGCATCAACCAAGTGTGTGCCTAAAAGTCACAACTACAGCTTGTACAGTTGGTAGTATTCAGTCCAAGTCATCTTGTGTAAAAGGACAATCAAAATAAATGTTGATTCGTTCACTAAACTAAAAAAAAAAAAAACATAACCCAAAAAAGAAATATTTACTAGGCAAGGATATCTGCCAAAACAAGCAAATAAATCTAAAAAAGTGAACCATGTCAAACAAAAACCTGCACAGAAAAAGTCAGATGTATGATGTGACATAAATATTTCTCTGACATACGTACAGTTCTTCCCACCAACGTCCAAGAAAACCAGTCTGTAACTGTGTGAATGATGGTCAAATCACTGGAACAAGGCCTGTTACAAGTACTACAAACTGTTTCATAGGGCTGAGGACAATTATTTTGATAATTATTTTAATCATTTACCTGTGTTAAAACTGAAAGAACTAAAAGAAATGTCATACTTCTATCAGTGTTTCCATATAGGGTTCCTCCAATTTAAATTTGAAAAGGTAATAAAGACTAAATAAAGAAGATTTCATTAGGAAAAAAGGTAATTATGTGTAGGTACAGAGGGATTTTACTTCTCAAGAAAAACAGATGTCTATTCTGTGTGACAATTATAAAAAGTTACGCAGTGCCACTTTACAAATATGCTGCTTGAGTTTGTTTTTTTTTTAGTTTGTTTTGTTTTTGTTTGTTTTTTTACAAATGTGTTTCTATTATGTGTTATGGCTCTATCAGATAGTTTCCTTTGTTCATATTAAACAATATACTATAGCTGAAACAATAACTTTAATGTTTCAGTAGGCAGCAAATTGCATAATATTTATAGAACATGTGTTCAAAAGATATCAGTGTTAAAATGTTGGCAGAACTGTTTATATTAAAGTTCTGATTTTACTGTGTGGAAGTTTCCATAATAAATATTTTTTTCATTCTGCACCTGTGTCATGAGCAATGATTACTTCACATTCTGCATTATTTTCTAGAGCAAGGCAAAGCCCATATTAATGAGTGAAATAGAGTAAAGTGATAAACTATGAATCTTCCAAAATCTTACTGAAGTTCTGTGACATTTTTGATACCACTTAGTACGGTTTGGATTGTTTTATGAAACAACTCAACAATACAGACTCTACAATAGACTGTATATATGTAGTGGACAGAGGAAATATCACACCATGAACTGGTTCTGAACTGCATCACATGCTTGAAGTTTGCAAGTTGCCCATTGGCATGTTGGTGTTTTGGAGCTAAAAGTTACCATTTTTGGACAAAAGGGGTGGGGCTACATGGACTAATGCTAAACACTAGGTTGCTGACTGTAAAAAATGTAAACATTAACATCACTACTGTGTAACAAAGTAATTTTACACTCCTGTTAGTGGAACTTATAACCGTAACTACAGTGGAGCTGTCTGTTGGGAATAAATGTGTTAAATATAAATAAATACAAACAAAGATCAGCTCACCAATCACACCTGTCAGTTATCATCATAGGTTGTATTTGTGCTGAGAAAACTTTATAGATGGACCATCAGGGTTCAAATTAAACAGAAATGAGACAAAACTGAGTCCTGAGTCTTTTTAGAAATAATTTCAGCGTGAGTCTATGGGAGCCATGAGTTTTATCAGCAATCCACAGTGGTCATCAGCTAGATTACACTTAAACATACGTCTGCATTAGCTTCATTTAGGAACTATTCAGTCTCCGCTGACAAAAAATACACCATCACTCAATGATTCATTATGATTCATTATGTCTCATACAACTCCTACTTGCAGTTATAAGACAGAAAAGGTTCAAAGCTTTAAAGGTTAAAAATGGAATATTTCAATATTTCATTGTGAAGTTGAAGATGGCTACCTCCTCAAACCCCTCTGCAGGGGTCACTGAAAATATTAGTTGTTCTAATTAGTGACAGGTTTTTTTTTTTTTTTACCGTTTCAGGCTTTGAAGGTGATATTAAATTGGATTAACAATACAAAAATTATATAACAGAAATGTACCTTAATGCTGGATGTCATCACTGAAAAACACAACAAAACAGAGTCCATTCTGACCTCTTGCCAAACAAAATGTTGTCTGGACACAGAGGAGACACTGGATGATTATACTCTTAATGTAATCCTAATTACAAATAAAGTCTTGGATGAAGGTTTTGGCAAATTTTGCTTTTACAACCTTTACTATTTCAGTTTTGTTCAGATGTCCTTCCACACATTTCCACATAATTATAAGAATTTTACAAATGTCAAAGACTTTTATTACCAAGTAAATCACATTTATGCAAAGGGTCAATTTCTCTTTCAGTAGGGTCCCAGAAAATACCTTAAAACTGGACCCTTTAAGAATACGACTGTAAGACAGTGACACCTTTGACTGGAACCAGAGTGTATTTAAGTGTCACCTGATGAGTTAATCTGAGTGTTTAACATCACTGTCCTCTGACAACAACTGTATCTGACACAGTCGAATTTAACGTCTCACTGTCACATGGGATTAAAAATCAGGACATTTAAAGTGAAGTGACTCTAACCTTCTTTTTTTTTTTTTTTTTATCAAATAATTGAGGAAAACAACAAGATGACAATGATCTGATGACAGGCAGATAATAATTTGTTCAAGTTGATTTGCTTGATAAAATAAACGTTTAATTGGCTGTATAGTATTTCTACTTTTATATTAAGACTGGGCGATACAGAAAAAAATTATATCATGATATTTTCTTTCATATCAAACGATATCGATATCTATCACGATATAAATCAAATCACTCTTTTTGTCAAGCTTCAATTTTCTGTTACTGATAAGTTAGTTGTGAAGACATCAGAAGGTAATTTTTGATTAAATATGATTTATTTTCTCTCAGCGATTGAACATGACAGATGTGCGGAAGAACATGATATAGCTAACTGTTTCAGATAAATAAAACACATATATATTTAAAACTAAACTAAAAGTCTGACAAGCAGCCAAAAGCTTTCAAGTCTTAAAAGAGAACACACACACAAAAAAGAAAACAGACCATTTCACCAAAGAATGCCGAGGGTATATAAGTGGGGCTGTGTTCCTTAACTGCCGTAACTGTCGTGAACCAAAAATGAAACTTTACATGTTTTGAATGTCAGAGTCCTGGCTTTTATGCTCCTCCCAACATTTCAGTACCACGGTCAACCGAGTTCTCTGTAAAATTTTCTCCCGAGGGTATACTCATTATCTCCAGCCGGAGCCCAAACGTTAGCGTGTGCTGCAGTTGGCTCTTACACCTGTGCTGTGTGCGTCAACCTAGATTACTGTGGCTCTAGTGTGACCGGTTTGGTGCTCTGCTAATTAATTATGATTGGCTGTAATTATGTCTATCAAAACATGGACGAATGAATTCTAGAAAAATTGTATGGAATATGTCTTGTATTTCTATCAAAGAAAAGTTATATCATGATATTGTTATCATTTTATTGCCCAGCACTATTTTGAATACTTAAAAATGATCTGCAATTATCAATAGAGTGGTCAGAATAAAGAGCTTTGAAATGATGCCACTATATTGGAATGTAATATGAACTGAATCTATTCACACCAATCTGGCGGATTTATGGGACTACTAGCGTGAGTAGTGAGTAACTACGCTGGTGAAAACTAACAACACAGAGCTTTTGAGCAAAGATTTACAGTTCAAAATAAACTGTGACAGTTCTGACCTTGTTTGGATGATTCCAAACAGATCTATAGTTCAGCTAATGACGGCACAAACCGTACAGGAAACAGGTGATTGTGGATTTACTGTGTCTGTTTCCTGTCTATAAACAGAGGAGACACGGTGTTATTTTGACCAACTGTCAAAATAACCATCTATGAATTTTAGTCTGAAAAAGAAAACTTGAGATACCACAATATAGATGTGTGTTTAATTATCTTTATACTTATTCAGTGAGTGACACAGTGTGCAGATACATATGCTGTACTTCTACTATGTGACACTGGCTCAACACAACTCTACTTGAACCTTTTGAGTTTTCATTACATAAAAGAATGTGAAATCTGGTACCTGGTACTACTTTGTTAGTACTTGTTTCAGCAGAGGTTCCAAAATGAGTGAAGAAATACTAAAATGTGACGTGTAAACAGTGCAGACCACTACTTGGTCAGAGAGTTGTCTATGTGTCATCGTGTCAAAAAAACAAAACAAAACAGTAAATATAGTGGTAGGTAATCCATGATGACAGCTGGCAAAACTACACCATGTTTGGTCGAGGAGGTTCAGACAGTTCTGTCCTTGGTGACCGATGAAAAGATTCAGCGTGAGCTTGACAGTGCAACACGCAATAAGCAACTTTATCAGCAACTCTCTGAACAGACGTCACACGAGTTACGCACAGCATCACTATGAGATCCAGGTACTCTAAAGGTGTAATCCAGGAATGGTACCTGCTACCCAAGTCGAGTTGAGTTGGTACCACATAGTGGAAACATGGCAGTAGTGTTGATTCATTGGTGGTTCTGGTACGTGACTTCCCCCGGCTGGTGAGAGTTTGGAATAACAGAACTGCATAGAAGCACTTTGAACTATTAAAGGATAAATTATTAAAACTCAAACAGCATTATCAGAGGGGGACGAACTTATAGAATAGAATAGAATAGAATAGAATAGAATAGAATAGAATAGAATAGAAATACTTTATTGATCCCAAGCTGGGAAATTGACAATTCTATTATCTATTGCTATTTTAGTCCTATGTGTTTTTTGTTCCCTTTTTTTTTTATTTCTTGCTAGTTTCATTCTCTACTTGAAGCCACTTCCACTCTTTCTTTCCACTACTTAAAACATAAATAATGATAATATATTAATGTTGTTGTATAACAGAGATATTAATAATGTTAATCAGTTAAGTTTAATAAAGATGATTATTTAGCACCTAATGAATCACTGAGAAGGAAATCCACCAAAATAAAAGTCTGACAATGAAAACTTGAGTGACAGAGCATTAGTTTGTTTTCCACTCCTCACCAGAGATATCAACTAACTGAACTGAAAAGACGATGAACCATGTGTCTCTGTTTGTGATCATTACATTATTTTAATCCTTTTGTGCCTTCTCAGACATAAGTGTTTTTCTTCTGCCGACGTGTTCAAAAGGTTTTAATTATCAGTTTATGTGATAGTATTTTATATCATTAAACTCATTACAAAGGGACTGATTTATTCAGTTTTTTCATATAAATTGTGTTTAATACCATAATTATCTGTTAAGAGGAATAAGTTATTTGAAAAAAAAAAAAAAAATACAGAAATTATACTATATTAAAATAATACTTCCAAGTTCATCATTGCCTTAGTTTAAAAACATATGTAACATGTAGGAAAATATTACAGCACATAATTTATTATTTTTTTAATCATTTAAACTATCCACAATGATGAACGTTAAAGGCGTAGCTATTAGTTCATTCTAAATCTATCACATGTAAAATTCTGTCTTATTACATTTTTAGATTTTCATCCTTGCTGACTTTTCTGTCCTCTATATATATCTGAATATTTTCAGCCAGTAGTGTTATTTTATCTGTGGATCATTCATTTTTTTATAAAAGGATGTGTCTTAGTGTTAAATTATCAAAAAATAATGACAATTTCCATTATCCCCTTATCTGTTTATTATTCTGGGTTTACTAAATGTTCCATTGTAGAAGTAGGTGAAGTAAATTGACTTTACATGCTCTAAAATCTAACTTTTTTTTACATCATGTTCTATCACATTTTTCATTTTGGTGTTTAAGATGAGAATTACGTTGTTATTTTATGTTTATTGTGTTGTATTGTTCAAGTGGCAGTTGCATTGTGCTGGTATTGTGTTTTTGTGTCTTTTGTCTGCAACAGAGAGGCCTGAAGGAGACACACTGGCAGCTGTCTGTTTGTCTTTGTCCTGTTTTTCTAAGAGAAATGCCGATTGTGATGTCTGACACAAAAACGTTGCTGAATCAGGGTGTTTGGACAAAAAGCTTCAGCTGCTCAGGTGCTATAAAGAGCAGCAGCTGTGGACAGGTAACACACAGCACATCCACCAGCTCCAGCAACAGGTCATCAACCGACAAGCTCACCAAGAGGAAACATGACTTCCAGCAGCATGAACATGAGCAGGGTGAGAACATCTAATAGTTTTCAGTGGCTTCACACTGAAAATGGCTGAACTTATCCATTTACTTAATGCTAACATTAAAGTGGCTCTGATGTAATTAGTACTTGCTAGTACTTGTAGGACATTGAGCTGGACACCACAGTGGAACATGGAAACTAGCCACAAAATATTCCAATTTAGATTATTCAAAATTCTATTTTCTAATTTGTGTGAAAAGGGATGACTAACTATTACACTGAAACAGATGAAATCAACTATATTTTTAATTCTTTTTATTTCCTGGAGTGGCCTATAACTACTTCTGTTTTTAGTTTTTTATTAATGACCTGTTTTATGTTTTTCTCTCTCAGATCGTCTTCTACGAGGACAGGAACTTCCAGGGTCGTTCCTATGAGTGCAGCAGCGACTGCGCTGAC
>JAPSES010097402.1:0-47860 GCA_029822895.1 Maxillicosta whitleyi | reverse complement strand
CTGTAGGTTACCGGTAGCCAGTGCAGGGAAACCAACACTGGAGTAATGTGCTCTCTCTTCTTAGTTTTGGTTAGTAACCTAGCTGCTGAATTCTGAATCAGCTGAAGTCTGTCTGTGGTGCTTTTTGGGAGGTATGTAGGTATGTAGTGTAAAGGGCCTTGCCCAACGGCCCATCTAGGATTCGAGCTGGCAACCTTCCACACCAAAGTCAGTGGCGTAAACCACTAAGAGCCAGTACCATGTAGTGGAAAAGCAGCATTAGCTACACAGTCATATATGCCCGTACAGTAACAACCTAAGAAAACAATTAAATATGTGGTTAAACTTATTTTAGTTTGTACAATTACTTAAAATATTTACAAGAAAAATATGTAATTGTTCTGTATGTATTGATCAGACTTTACATGACACTGATGCTTTCATAAAAAAATGTGAAATGTTTTCATGTATCTATTATATCTTATATATTTTCTATATTTAGATGTAAAATAGATTACACTGAAAACTTGAGAATGATAAATACTTATACATTTTTAAAAATACATATATTGCAGTTGTTTACATACTCAAATCATTTATTTTGCTCCACAATCTCAGTAAAACTGTGTAGATGTTGAAATTGTATTCATTTATTCTATTTGTTGCATTGCAGCAGTAGCTTTCTCTGGTTACATAAAGGTTAAATAAAATTGTAAGTAATGCATTAATGAGCTAGATTCATATACGAGTTATATTAGTAGAGCAGGCATTGTAGGCATATCATTATGCAGAAAGACACAGACAGATGGACAGACTGACTGAATTGATCCCAATCTGGGAAATTGCAGTGCAGTAACAGCATTTGACAGTAAAAAATAGAACACAAGAACAAACACGCCATACATAATAAATTAGAAGGAAGTACAAACAGAACTGAGTAAGAAACCTGGATAATTTAACAGTAAGGTGCAATAATAAACTGGAATGTGCAAGTAAAATATAACTTTATTCCAGGATGGAGGCGCATAAATAACAGTAAAGTGCATAATGGAAATATGGTTCAAAACATCAGTCAGAGGGGAGTTTATTGAAGAGAAATAACATGTGGCAGGAAAGATTTCCTATATGTGTCCATTCGCCTGCAGAGCTGTAACAGTCTGTTGGAGGAGGTGCTCTGCTGTCTGTCCAGTGTGTGGTGGAGAGCTGCTCATCATTGTCCATGATGGATATCAGTTTCTTTCGTGTCCTCCTCTGCACTGATTACAGAACCAGCCTTCTTGATAATTTCATCCCGTTTGTTGGTGTCACCGACTCTGATGCTGCTGCCCCGACAGAAGATAGCACTGGACTCAACAGACTGGTAGAAGATCTCCAACATCTTGTTGCATATGTTGAACATCCCTTTCCTGTACACAGCCTCAGTGTTTGATTTCCAGTCCAGTCTGTGGTTGATCACCATCCCCAGGTATTTGTAGTCGTCCACATCCTCCCCCCAGATCCATAGTGGCTGTGAAGGTGTCCTCTTCCTCCTGAGTCAATCACTATCTCCCTGGTCTTATTGATGTTTAGCCTCAAGTGTTTCTGTTCAGTCCACTCCACAAAATTGTCTATCAGTGCCCTCTAATACCCCCCCCCTCTCTCTCTCTCTTTCTCTCTACACCCCACAACAGCTGAGTCATCAGAAAATACGCAGATGACATGACTCAGAGTTGTGTTGGAAGTCTGTGGTGTATAAGGTGAAGAGGAAAGGAGAAAGTACAGTCCCCTGTGGAGCTCCTGTACCACTGACAACCACATCAGACAGGACACTGCCCAGATGGACAAACTGTGGCCTGTCTGTCAGATGTCAATAATCACTGATCACCGAGCTGCTGATACTCATCGCCTGCAGCTTCTCCCTTCGCAGAGGCTGGATGGTGTTAAAAGCACCAGAGAATTCAAACAACGTGATCCTCACAGTACTTCCTCCACCGTCCATCTGCATATGAGCTCAGTGCAGCAGGTAGATGATAGCATCAACTCCCAAATGGAGCTGATACACAAACTGTACGGGGTGTAAAAATGTGTGCACCTGTGGCCTCAGCTGGGCTAAGACCAGCCTCTTCAGGACCCCCGTAACATAAGAAGTGAGAGCCACTGGTCTGTAGTCGGGCCAGGTCAGATGGAGCTGACTTCCTGGGGACCAGAACCATGCAGGACATCTTCCACAGCACCGGTACTCTCTCCAGACTCAGGCTCAGGTTGTACAGTAGAGGTGTTTCAGGACAGAAGACAGCTGGGGGGCACAGGTCCTTAGTATCCTGGCTCAGATTCCACCAGGGTCTGTAGCCTTCCACTGGTGTAGTCTCTCCAGCTGTCTCCTAACCTGGTCTACGGTTGTGTGGAGGAGGGTGCTGTCATCTTCAGTGGGGGGAAGGGGCGCTATGTGTGAGAGTGAGGGGGGATGGGTTGAAGTGTGTGGGACAGTTTGAGTGTGTAGGATTCATAGGATGTTGGGATGGGGGGGTTGACAGCAGGTGAGCTGAACCTGCTGAAAAGTAGTTCGACTGGTTTCCTCCGTCCAGGTTCCCTGATGTCTGTCTGTCCTCCCCCTTCATCCTGTGATGTGCTTCATCCCATCCACACGCCCCTCACATTGTTCTGCTGGGGTTTAGCGTCCTGTATGGATCAATTGGTCAATTTCTTCAACCTCCAGTTACTGTACCATTGAATCTAATTCTAAATGTTCCTCCAGCTCTTTCTCTTTAGTACCTCTTAACATTCCAGCCTTTTGTTGCTCTGGTTTGTGGAGACGTGCTGTTGACATCAGATTTCATTATCTTATTTTTTTCAATATAGTATAATTATTCAATTTGAACTTATATGTTTTATTGTGAATTTGGAATTGAATATTATAGAAACCAAGATTGGTAACAACTGACCTCATATGTACCATAGAAGAATAAACTAATGCATTAAAAATGACCTTCATGATAATCAAACTGGAGAACCTGGCTGGCTAAAAGCAATTCATTAAGAAAGAAACTGTCTTTAAAGGCAATTACTCTGCCTATACGTGAATGAATGTTCCCCTTAAAATTAGCTTAAAAAAATAAAAGACAGGTAGCGTGGTAATATAAATTGTATTTCATAGAAACTACAAACAATTAATCTCCCTTAAATGAAAATGTGGTTATTAGAATAGAATGAAAACAAAAATGACAGGAATATAAATCCATACAGTACATAGGCTGCTAATTAAATTATATGTTATAACTCAGCTGGAACATGATATTTATAAATAAGTCCTTTGACCTGAAGTCGTTCAAACATCTCCATGACAACCACGTCTTGTTGAACCTAATAATTTTATAAGCGTTCTCCTCCGTGTCCGCCGGCGTTACGTCACAGACGTCAACGCTGTGTGTGAAGTGATTGGAGAAAAGCAGAAAATGGTGGCGCGGGAGGACCATAGCGCGCATGCGTAAACGTTTCTACTACGGCCACACTGGTTGTGTCAATACCACCAGTTTAAACCTGTTTCAATACCGGATGTTAAAACTGCTCCTTTAAAAATAATGACAGAGTGACTCCTCAAAGAGGTCGGGTGTTTTACTTTGACAGCTCTCACCGGAAGTGCCTCGTAGTTCGCCGGTGGTCTTGGTGTTTCATCGGGGGAATGTTACAAACTGATGGTGTGCAACCGCATTGTTAATTGTTAAATGTGAGACACTTCCAGAGGACTTAAAGATAACCGTTCAACACTAGTGTGAGCCGTTCTACTTTGGAGCAAGGTAAGTGTGTTATCAGGCATGAAATACAGAAGAAAAGTGTCTGTAGTCGGAGACTGCTGTTGGGGTTTGCGGTAAAGTTCCAGGAGGATGGTGGTGATTTGTCTGGAGCCCGAGCAGCTGCGAAAAACTATTAAAAACTGAACAAAACGCACATGTGAAAGTGTTCCTGCTGTAACATTTGTAAACACCGGCACAGTGTTGGTGTTTCTGTGGTGTGTTTCTTGGTGTGTTGTTTGGTAGTTGGCGGTCGAGCGGTCAGACGACGTACATTTTTTTAAACAGCGGACGGGTAAATAAAACCGGATTTAAAAAGTAAATCTAAAGAAACAACTTTATTTTCGTGCTTCTGTGTTCGTCCAAGTAATAACCACTGCGCATTCTAATGTCAACCTGGACAAACCCTCGACCTGACAGGTTTATCTCCGTCGGATACTTTCCCAAATCGAAGCCACTAAATCCTAACCTTTGGTGTGTTGCTGGTGTTAAAGGTTAAAAGTTGCTGCGGATGTCGGCACCTTAAATTGCTTCACGAATAATGTGTAAAAGCTGAGCTCGACTTTGTTGTTGGGGTGGTGGGTGTGTTGTCTGCGTCACCGACCAGCCCCCCTCAGAAGCCTTCAGCTGGACACGGTGTAGAAGAAAAGGCATCAGGTGTGGATTTCCATATAAACACGGTTACATGTCACATATGTAACTCTGTGGAACATTGGGATTAAAAACAATGTGACTAGTTTTGCTTAAAAAGGAAGAAGAAAACCACGTGAGGGTTGATTTTTGTTTGCATCCATTGTCGGACGTCAAGTGTGCTGTCTCTGAGATGAGCATTTCCGCCCGTAATCCTAAAATATTTTAACATTTCCCCAGTCCATCATTTCCAGTTTTATGTCTTTAAAGCCAGTCCAAGGTTGTGAAGACCGGTTTTCGGCCAAATAACCCACTCCACTTTAGCTTTTCCATATAGATAGGCTGCCTTAGCCCACTTTATTGTTTTAGCACAAGTTCCCTTTTTCTTCCAGTATGGGGAAGACAAACGGGGTCTGCCACAGACCGGGAGCCGACAAAGAAGCGCAAAGAGGCATATTTGTGTTCACACTGAGACTTATGTAGACTTTACTCTTCATCATTCACCGAATCTCATGTCTCTGAAACGATCATAAACTCTGAAAGCCGGCGTTGTCTGCTTTGTAAGGATTTTGTCATGGCTCTGTCCACTCTCCAGTGACATCCATGTCATTATTACAGAGCAGCACGCCGCTTCCTGCATCCATCCCGCATCCATCCGTTCATCCATCCTCTGCCATGTGCCAGCTCCGTCAGGACAGGGTTACACAATCAGCGGAGGCTGTCTGCATCACCATGCAGCGTCACCCATCACCACTTTAACACACTTACCACAATATACAATACTGTCTGTAGGGATTCTAGGAGAATAGCCGAAAATATGCCATTTCTGAATGGTTTTGGTGTTTTAATGGGGAATGCGTCCAGTCTGTGTTAAAGTATGTCGTTTTCTGATTTAGTTCTTAACGGGTTGATCATGATAAAATGGAGTAAAGTCAGTTCAATACATCCCTAAAAGCAGTGTGTGTGTGTGTTAACATGAGGTGTTTGTCGGCGGTCAGTGCGGTTCAACATCCACATGTCGAGCCTCCAGTTGCATCAGCACCATGGTTGCATAACATGCAGCCGGGCCACGCTGTGCCTTCCCCACTGATGCTCAGCCTGATACCCTGCCTCAGCCGCTACACCCCTCCTCTCCCCCCAACCACAGGAGCGGTTTACGCGACACATGACGTAAATGCATATCATGCACATATAAAGCACGAAAGGATGTGCTCTGAAAGACTGTTTGATATCAGGATTTATCCAAAGAACGCTGTAATATATTTCTACCTGTAAACCTGTAGTGAAATTAGTAAAAATAATAATTAGCTTCATTTAAAGTCAGTTTTTAAAGTTTTGCCACAATTCTAATCCTTTTTTCTTTGGATGAACACTTTAAGTCTTAAGTTTACAGGAACTGCAGCATCAGTCTGTAACTGTATGTTTCTTTGACTGTAGATGTTTGGCTTCCACAAGCCAAAGATGTACCGGAGTATAGATGGTTGCTGCATCTGCAGAGCCAAGTCCTCCAGCTCCCGCTTCACCGACAGCAAACGCTATGAGATGGACTTCAAGAGCTGTTTTGGGTGAGTCATCTGCAGCTTCCACAACTCCACAAGGGTGGTTCAGAAACACTCAGTAAGAGTGTACATCAGGGGTTTCCTCAAGTGGTGTCAGTTTTCAGCTAGACAAACGTTTGTAATTCTACAAAATTAGTAATGTAAAGTGTCATTGTGCATTTTTTTTCCATGTAGAGAACTCACATCTACAGTTGAGATTAGAAACTTCCACATACTGGCTAAATGCTGCCACAATCCAAATGTTTAATTTCACTTTAAATTTCCTCTCTTTGTCCAGTTCATGTGACTATTTCATTAAGTTTCAGGTTTAATTTGCAGTTAGTCTGTTCAAACAATGAGGGGCTCTGCTGGTGTGTCTTTTTTGTGGCTGTAGGTTGTCTGAGCTACGATGTGGTGACATATGTAATGCCTGTGTCCTCCTCGTCAAGAGGTCGAAAAAACTTCCAGCTGGTTCCAAGAAGAACTGGAATCATGTAAGTAAACTCCAATGATTAAGTGATTAGTTGTCGACTTTTATTCAATACCATTTTATATAGTCACAGGGTGTGTGCACAGGTCTTTAAAGTCTTAAAAAGTATGGAATTTTGATACGCTGTTTTGTGAAAGTCTTAATAATGTATGGGAAAAAAGTTTCTCTCATAGTGGTATTTTAGAGTATGCTCAAAGGAACATAATCTTGTAAGATAAGAAACGCACAAGGAAACCATATATAACAAAACTGGATATGGTTTCACTAAGTGGTTGGTGCTGGAATGATTCTAGTGAAAATTGTTTGTGTGGTATCCATGCACTTAAATGGTTTTCATATGTTTTGAAAATGTGTCTGTCAGTGAAAGATAATTTACTTTTAATTATGCATGCATACATTTATTAGAATTGAGTTTTCTACTGTACACAACAGGTACAGTCTCAAGCAAAGAAGTAAACCCGCAAGTATAAAAGTACAGAAAGTCAAGGTCTTCAAGGAAAAAATAGCAGTTTTTAAAAAGTCGGAATTTTTATTTGGATAAAACACAAATCCCCTGAATCAGTTAATAGTTTAAGTTTTTTTTTTTTTTTTGTTAAATATATGAAATATTTTTGCCTTGTTTTAATCCTAGTTTCTAAAATGTAGCTATATTTTGGTTTCCTGTGTGACAAACTGAATACTGAGGGGCTGCAAACCCATCAGGACATCTGAAGACATCACTTTGAGCTTGGGGAAACACTTTTATGTCATGGTCTGCCAGTTTGTAGACCAAAAAATTAAACAACAATGGAAACGAGACTTTCCTACATTCCCTGAAAGAAATGTAACCCGTGTGCTCCCCTCTTGCTGGATTGCTGGACTTGTGTCTAAGTGGAATAAATGTAAAGTAATATTTGTGTCCCATTCATTTCATATGATAAATGTGGGTGTCAGTATTGCTATGGACTCTACTTGGTTGCTGTGGGAGGATAAAGATGGCAGACGTTGATTAATAATACTTGGGCTCACACACACACACACACATCAAAGGGGCCATTACCATGGTAACAAAGCAGCAGCACACACAGAAAGAGGGCTGAAAAAGCTGAGAACCACGTGCCGCACAAAAGCCATTTGTGGAAAAACCATAGAAGTCACGATAAAACCAAAGAGACCATGAGTGACAAGGGAAGTTGGCCGCCGCACAGATGTAATTTTGTTCCGGTACTGTAAGAAATGACCGAGTTATGGTAGTTTTAAAACAGTGAACTTATCAGAGCTCAACAGGATGAGACAGGATTTTTTTTATAATGGACCTTAATAGGGAGAAGTGGGGGGTATGCCCACGAACAACGAGCTGCCACTCCACTTGAGAAAGAGATAGGGTTTCAAACTTGGGTTCATTTGAAGCTCAGGACCTGTGGCCCTATTTTCGGGAAAAAAAAAATCATACACCTGCAATGTATCGTTTGGCCGAGAGGGCCAGTTTTGCATAAAATTTGAGGTGGACGTTTCCTAGGTTCCCCACTCTAGCAGGATGACATCATCCACTCTAAAAGTTGTGAAAGGAGCAAACTAAGGGGGTTACTAAAGCTCACCTATCAAAAACCGTAAACCCCATCCTCATATCAAAGACATTTTTGAACAGAAGACAAAAATGCTTGCGTTTTGAGTCCAAAATGAAGTCTGTGTGTGAAAGCAGTACCTGTCAGAAAAAAGGCCTTTTTTTTGTTTTTCTTGTTTTTTCCCCTTAACACAGAATGTTTTTTTTTTTATTGCATTTTTCTGCAAAAACCATACGAGGTATGGGAATTTTGTGAAGACACACTTAATCTTTGGGCAAATTTGAACAATTTTCTACTTTATTGCATAATTTTCTGTTTGGGAATGGTAGCCATATGAAAATGTCCCAATTAATTTTGGATGGCGAAATTTGAGTGATTTTTCACAATTTTAACAAAATCCATGCATCGGAATGCTAAGAAAAGTCATAGCACATCTTTTGAGACCAGGCTACACATTTTTTTCAATTATATGTTTTGGTGTGTTGTCAACGCTGCGGGCCGCTTTTTTTTTCTCAAAGTTTTGTGTATAAAAATAATAATAATAATAAATATGACGAACAATAGCCCCCTGTGCCTTGCATTGCAAGGACACGGGAATGATTGTTTTTTTGCAGCACTTCAGATAAAGAAACATTCTTCAGTATAGCAGTGACTTCAGTGACCTGAGCTGTAATACCCTGTTTCACATTATTTTGACGCTGCTGTAAACCTATACATTCTGTTGTGGTTTCAGGTGGTTGACGCCAAAGCTGGGTCAAGTACAAAAGCCACACTGAAAACAAAGAAGATGAAAAAGAAGAAGAAGGTGTGGCCGAGCCAGATTAGCCGGGTGCAGAGTGAGCTGAAGAGAAACAGTAAGCATCCCTTTCAGTTATGATGGAGTATTTAGCTTTGCATTGTGGTTACACCTACTCCTGATGGTTTTTGAGTTCTCTGGTGTGTGTATGAGCAACATCAGACTCAGACAGAAATCATATAAACCCTACATTATACTTTATTCTCTAAAACTGAAACTGTTACATATACTTTTAGGATACCTTAGTGATTTATTTTTCCTTGTACTAATTACATCTTGTCATGAAGATAAATTAACAGTTAACATGCATCATTATTTACAAACAGTGGTGACAGAACTGATTTGTTGATCACCTATTTGAAGTGTCCTCTGAACGGATTTTAAATTTCTGTCCAATACATTTACTAGACCGTTAGGTGGCATCATGCACTGACACGCATAATCTGTTTTCTGGTTTCTTGTACTGCTAAGAATGAGCCAAAACTACTACTGCAGAAAATGTAATTTAACTCATTCACTACATACATGTTATTTATGTAGCAGAAATGAATGTGGTCATTATATGATCCTCTTCAACAACAAGTGCAGCCTGGACACAAACGAGTTTGTCCATGTGTCATAAAGTCCACCTGTGATGTGAGTGATGTTAATGAGTCGTATATGTAGCACACTCTTATTGCTGATGGAAGGCCATTCTAACAATTACTTCCATTTACTGCCTTACTGTTTTTTTTTTTAAGTGTTTGTAAAGGAGCCACCCGGTAAAGCATTACCCAGTTGAGAAAACAATGTATTTATACTAAAACACATTAGACATAACGGATAAATACTGAAGGTGTGAACATTTCCCGATTAGCAACTCCACTGAGGCCTCTGTGGACATTACTGTTTCTTAAATGTTGTTAAGAAGGGTTCTGTGTGTGTCACTGCCAGACTCAGACGCCCACAGCACCACCTCCAGCGCTTCACCTGCACAGTCGCCAAGCTACAGCAACCAATCAGATGAAGGCTCGGACACAGAGCTTTCGCCCAACACCACCCACTCCCCTGCTTTCTCTTTCCTCGACTTGACTTATTGGAAAAGGTAACTGTCATTTAATGTTAGCGGTGGTGAATGTACAGTCCCAGATGTGGCATATAAGTATGGGTGTGTTTGGGTGGTGCTGACAGTCTGTGGTGTGTTCCAGGCAGAAGGTGTGCTGTGGTATCGTGTACAAGGGACGCTATGGAGAGGTCATCATCGACCCCCATCTGTACAAGCCCTGCTGCCAGAGGAAACCCAAACTGCAGCAGCCAGAGGAGGAGGAGCAGCAGCAGCAGGAGGAGGAGGAGGAGCAGCAGCAGCAGCAGGAGGAGGAGGAGGAGGAGGAGGAGCAGCAGCAGCAGCACCAGGAGGAGGAAGAGGAGGAGGAGGAGGAGGAGGCAGCACCTGTAGTGGAACAGGAAACAGGAGAGCATGAAGTGAGCATATCATCAACCCCCACAACTAAACAAGAAGAGGAGTTGGATGACAAAGAGGAGCAAGGAGGAGGAGCATGGTGATGGTATAGTCTTCTGTACATCCGCCCAGTATGAGACACTCACTGACCATACTCAGTAACCAAACCTAAAACAAACAGTTCAAACCAAACCTCACTGTAACTTAAGTTTTTTGTTTGTTTTTTTTCCAAGTTGCTGCAGCCTTTTTGTCTACCTTGGATGTCACATGACTGGATCCCCGTCTCCAGTGTTTTGGCTTGCGATGAGATTTTTTTGTTCTGTCTATATTTATTTAGTTGACTCAGAAATGCTGGATCACTGAGCGCACTGCATGAAAACCTAGAGACCTCTGAATGGTCACATTCCACGTAGGATTGGACCATGAACAGATGAGGAGTTTGGCTTGTCCTTTGCAATTTTCTTGTTCGAAGTTTCTTCATGACCTACTCAAACCTGAGATTACCTTGTTCTTTTGTTGATAATATGTGTATTCTTAGCTTCATTATGTTTTCTTGACGGAATGTCATAGTGTCTTATAGATTTTTATTTTTTATCCATGAAGTCAATGCCAATAATAAATGCACGCCAGACGATTATGATTACAATACTACAGGACGGTTCAAGAACCTGATTGGATGGAAGAGCAGCTCAGTTCAGTGGGTACATCTCAGCAACTTGGCACACATTCTTCCATTTGTACAGTGAGTTTATAACCTCAGATGGTGTCCTAATGCTAATATATGTGTGTTAGATGTATAGAAGTTGTATAAAACTGGATGCACTTCTTCCAGTCTGAGGGGCACGCTCTCATCCAGAACTGTCGGTTCTTTTTCGATGACACACGGTCCAATCAGTTCACAAAAGCACCACAAAGAGTTTTAAATGGCTCTTATATGAATGCTAGACAGAGCACGGGTTGTCTTTCTCTAATTTTACAGGTGTAGCACTAAAAATGCACAACCCTACACATCACCTAGAGTAATATTTTTATTTTTAAAATGGATTATTATTATTATTAGTTCAGGTGTTTCAAAAAGTGATAATGATGACAAGTCTCTTATGTGTCCATTTTGCTCATGGTCATTTGAAACTGGAGATGAAAGGTGACAAACCATGCTTTTGGGTCACGGTCATTGCAGAGAACAGGCATGGCACATAAAGAAAGCACAAACTAATGTTCAGATACCTCAGCATAGGTCCAGATGCACCCTCAATTGTACCATTATAAGCTAAATAGAACCTCAGGAAGATGGTGTAATAAGTTATTGTGTTGCCATCAGCTTTTCTAATCCTGATGGAGGGGTCTCCGTAGCTATATATATATATATACTTTTATTCTTTTAGAGGTTTATGGTAGGACTCTTAAAGCTAGGATTATTTTTGCTTGAGCTTTCCACACCTTATTTTGCAGGCGGCTGCTGATGTACAGCTTGAATAAATGTGTGTGTATATAAAAATAAATGAGTGTCTTTAAGCTACAGATACATTTCCTCAGTCTGAACCATTTCAAGATACTTTGGTCAGTAGTGACAAAACCTGCTAACGTTAGGTAGATTTGTACTTCACTTTTTATTTCTGGAATGGTGCATTTTCACACACTGGAGAAGTTTATTGTCTGTTTTGAGATTATTTTCTAAAAAAAAACCCAAACCCATCTTAAAGAAGCTTTGTCCTCGCTGCCGAGTTGTGGGTTTGTCAGTGAACACAGGTGTGAGTCCGACACGGACTACTTTTTCCAACTTAACATTTTTCCCTTCAGCTGAAGTATACCTTCATATCTAGGGTCGTATCTGAAACTATTTATTAAATTATCCTTTAAAGTATTTACTTTCACTACACTGCTGTATTCATCGCTCTTTATGGACATATTTGAGGATGTCTACCAGATGCTGCCATATGGACTGAACACAGTGGAAATGATTGTATTCAATTGTACTTTTGTTGTAGAAATATATTAGTTGCTGTAGTTTAGAGATACTTGTACTCATTATATGTAGAGATGTTTTTGTCTTTAGTGACATTAGCATGTGATGTAGAGCTGCAGTTACTGTAGAAAACATATGTTTTACTATTCTGTCAATGTACTGGTTCATTTTGCAGAGACAGATGCACTGTTTGTTCATTTCTAAAATCAAAGTTTGTATTTTTATATGCACATGTAATTTCTACCTGGTAAATAAATGTCATTGGTCTTGTTTGGGGTTTGTCTCTTAGTGCTGTTGATTTGTGAAGAACCTCTATTGATAGAATTCAGCATTCCTTCTAGATTAACCCATAAAGAACCGGTGCTTTTTTTGTGTCTGTTCCCAAATTAATTTTCCTCTATAACTTTTACATGGTTAATCTCCATTATAATATTATCATCTATAGTTTGACTTTTTTTTTTTTGCTGTAGATCATGTATTTTCTGATGTTTATTTTAAATCTTCATGAAAGTTCTGAGTTAATTCAAAGGTAATTATTATATATTATTATTATATGTCAAAATGCAGAAAACTGAAGAAAAACTGACTTTGTCAGCAAATATATCACTTACTGAACACAAACACAAATGTCTCCATGCACTGTCACTGATCCAACTCCATGGGCTTTACTCGTGAATCAATGATGTAGAAGATGACGGTGTTTCCACGGTAACTATAGAGCTCCTGTCCAAATGGGTCATATCTGATGACCATGAAAAGATGACAAACTGTTTTCCACCAATTATTTATGTGTATTGATAGGATTAGTGGATCAACAGGTTTTAAACAGTTTAGATCAGTAGATGCTTTAGCTTAATGGTAGATGTTTGGATTTTTATGGGTTAAGGATGGAAGTGAGTAGTGTCTATACACTGTACAGTGCATCACCAACCAATTTTTCCCAACTCTAATCTCAACCCAAACCCTCTGAAAAAAACTCAACTTTGATTTTCTGTGTCATGAAATGCCTGTGCCAAGTGTATTTGATGTATTTGACATTTGAGTTGTTTTATTTCATCCAGTTTTTTTTATACACACTGTCATAATTATTTAATTTTTGTTGACCCACTCTTTACTTCACTTAATTCATTATCACTCCCAACAGACTGGTAAAGGAATTGTCATTTGTCTGGAAAACACAACACTGACATTTAAAAAATGAGGACTCACAAGAAAACTATATAAAAATAGAGTGGGTGCTGCCATCATGTGTTCATCATAAACAACTGTAGTAGTTTATTCACAGAATCATCAGTGAAACAGCACAATAGATTTTCATTTATGTATTTGATATTGTACACAGCATGAATATGTTCATTAAACGTTATCCCATGATGAAAAGAGGGACGTACTTATTCCTCTGTTAAGTCGTGGGAACAAAACTGAACATGACATCATTTCCTCCGCCAAGGAGGTTATGCTTTTGCCAGGGTTTGTTTGTTAGTTTGTTAGTTAGCAAGATAACTCCAAAAGTTATCAGCGGATTTTAATGAAATTTTCAGGAAATGTTTGCTCTGAGACAAGGAACAGATGATTCGATTTTGGAGGTGATCCGGATAACAGTCTGGATCCAGGAATTTTTTAAAGGATTCTATATTATTATTATTATTATTAGTGACTTTGTTGTAGTATTAACAAATGTCCACCAGATGGCCGTGGAACTCCTGTTTTCTCATATAGTGGCTTTAAATGTGTGACCTGAACTGTGCTGCTTGGTGGAGGTTTGCGCTCTGAATGCTTTTCTAGTTTACAAATGTAACTATCCTGAACAGCGGTGTCGAACTGTTCTGCTTTTAATTTAAAATGAGCTACACTTCTAAAGGCCTCAGGCAATGAAACAGATGTTTGCTTTGTCCTTTTGTATCTGCAGTGTGGTTTGTCCAGTATTGCCCATCCCGTCACCACACTTTGAAATGTCTTCATTCAGAATACAGCTGTGTTCAAAATAATAGCAGTGTGTTTACACTGCATATTATATTCTTAATCAAAATATGAAGAAAAATGTGCCTGATGTGGCAAGCCCGCTACTTCTAATCAGTGTGTGGTGTGTTCCTGCATGTTCTACTGAAGCAGAAGTTCAATTTCGGTGTGCAGTGCATGTTACTGACAATAAAAAAGAACCTTAAAAAGATAATCCTATCTTCCATCCTCTGTTAATCCTTGTATTTGTAGTTGTATTACTAGTTGTGGACATTTGTTCTAGCTATTGGTAATTATACTAGCACCAGCTGTTCTACTTTTTAACAGTTTAAGTTCAGTTTGCTGTGCATCCATGTGTCTCCCGCTACTCCCCCCTTCTCCCCCAATCTCTCTCTCTTTTTCTCTTCCTTCACTCTCTCTCTTCCTCCTGAAGGATTCTGTTGGGTTTCTGTAAACTGGCTTGCGGGTCTGGTTCTGACCAGCTCTGTATTTAAAGTGTCATAACTTGTGTTATGATTTGACACGAAATAAATAAAGTTGGATTGAATGTGATTTTGGTGCAGTGGAAAGCACGTGTGCCTCACAGCAAGAAGGTCCTGGGTTCGATTCCAACACCAGTTGATGGTGGGACCTTTCTGTGTGGAGTTTGCATGTTCTCGTGTCTGCATGGGTTCTCTCTGGGTACTCCAGATTCCTCCCACCATCCAAACACATGCACTGATAGGTTAATGGGTTCATCTAAATTGTCCACAGGTGTGTGTGTGTGATTGTTTGTCTTTGTATGTTCGTCCCTTTGATGAACTGGTGACATGTCCAGGGGGTACCCCGCCTTCAAGTAGTAGTAGTCCCAAGTAGTTGGGATAGGGTCCAAATGACCCATGGGTCCCATGACCCTAGTGAGGATAAAGTGGGTTCAGAAGACGAATGATTGAAATATTTCAAACTGAAAAGCCTTTATGGTTTAGCCTTCATGTGAATCACTAAACTAATATTGAATTGTTGAATTGAATATTGAGTGGACCAGCTCCTGACACCTGTGAACAGGTATTCCAGCCCTGAATGATTTGACAACATTCCACAGTTCCTCTGAATTTCTTGGTTTTGGCTCAGAAACAGTATGTTTGGTATCATCTCACATCTTTTCTATCAGATTAAGGTCCAGGGATTGGGCTGGACACTAGTTAGTCATGTTAAACTGCTGTTATTTTGAACACAACTGTTCATGTCAGAACGACACCGTCTCATCCTGTGCCTCATGTCGTGTGAATGCAGTGATGTTCTGATCCATCTGCAATGTTTGGTGGCAAACGTACAGTCTGAAAACGTTAAATACTACAGTTAAAGACATGGGTATAAATGAAACATTCTTTCTTATTTTATTGAGCTGAATAAAAAAAATACATTTACTTGTGAGGATGAATAATCTGTTTCTGTAAATACTATATTTTGGGATGCTAGTCATCCATCCTTCCATCCATCCATCTATCTATCTATCTATCTATCTCTATATCTATATATATATATATATATATATATATATATATATATACAATCTTATTTATTTTACAATTTCTAATCCAAAGGTTCATTAAGGTGCACATCAAATATAGTGTTGGCCATGAAGTTAGAATAATTTTGACACACTCCTCTTTTTACTCCTATTTTTACACATCTGTAATCACCTTTGACTATGTACAATGATCACATCCCATATTCCAAGAATCGATCATATCATCACATTCATTTTATGAGAGGAGGTAAAATTATTTTATTCTGACTTTGTAGGCAACAGTGTAAATAATTAAAATATATAAATAAATTAAGTTTTCCAAAGACATAATGTATTTCCTCCTGAGACCCAGAAAAGAAACGTTTTGCTTTTTTACATTAAATAATTGCCTTGATTGGAAACAACCTGCTGCAACAAATACTTCCCGTATTCCTATATTATGAAAGGGAAAATGGACTCTGTGTGTGTGTGTGTCTTGGGCATCACACAAAATCTAGACAATGCTGACTGCTGCAGTTTAACATACTCGTGTAGTTTTGGTCAAAGAACAGACTAGTGAAAACGACAAGTTAATAGGACCAATATTTTGGGAGATATTAGTAATTTTGGAATACAATACCCTTACAATGGCCAATCACGTTGTTATGTCCAGAATCATCATTTGACATGGGTTACCTAGCAACAGATAAACAATAGGGCCACGTTGTCATGGTGTCAAATTTCATGTGTAGAAACAGACATGTCAGCTGAGTGGAATTTACCAAGAAAGTAAAGAAAGTAATGCAATGGATATAAATCCCACTCTAATCTTATTTTATTCTATTTTATTTTATTTTATTTTAATATTTTTTTAAGTAAAGCTTTTGTCCACTACAGAGGACAAAGCTTCACTGCTGTGTCTCTGAAGGATAAAACTGAACTAAAGCTGTTAAATATATTCCATTTCACCTTAATAAAAACCACTCATTTCACGCGTGGACTGTGTTTCTGCTTCTGTTCCTTTAAAATAACGTTGGTGAAACTCGTTAGGGCACGTGCAGTGAAATAAATCCACGCATCTGAATGTCCAGACCTGGCACCCACACGGACTTGGTGCTGGGGTTTTATTCCGGATCATGTGACAGGTACCAGAACCAGAACCGGATGTGATCGGTGTGGGTTTTCCCCCCCGTGGCCGTGGGGTATATAAAGGTATGAGCTGACACCGGCGTGGCCTCTGCGAGCTTAACAACACATCAGGTCGGTGTGGAGTTTGTTTATTTATTTATTTGTTTGTTTGTTTGTTTGTTTTGGGTGGGGGGGTCGGATGTTGAGCTGTTCTCCCGTGGGGATTTATTAGACACGAGGTGGGTCAGCTGTCTGCGTGGCGTGGATTAAATGACTTGGATTATAAATGCTCACAGCCTGAAAATGCATGTCATGACAGAGGTGTGAAAGTTGAACACCGTGACTGTTTTGTGCCGTGGAACAGTGTTTGTCGTGAACTTCAGGAGTGTTTGCAGGGTGATATTTTGTTAATTGCTCGTTACTTTTTGCGTTAAGTCACTCATAAAAATATTAACTCCACATCTGCGTGACGTGCCCTGCAGGAGGGATGCGTCACTATTCATATGATCGAACATATTTATTTCATTGTGCGTATTCTGAGCTGGTGTTTTGTGCTTGTGCTACGTTCACGGTCCACATAGAGAAACCCACAGTTCACACGGTTGCATAAATGCATTGTCATGGGGTTGGCGTCCATCCAGCCTGAATCCTCCATCTGTGCTCAGCTTGGCACCGGCTGCATCCTCTGGTGCAGCTGCATGACACATTAACGCAGGTTAATGCTTTTGCAATTTGCTTTTTGACTCCAATTTATTCTTTTTTTTTTTTTTTTTTTTTAATTGCTCCTCTCTTTCTAGTGTGGAACTCATCATGGTGCAGCTGTCTCCTTCCCCCACCCTGGATGTCTCCTCCTTCCCTGAGTCTCCAGACAAGGGGCAGGAAAGACCAGAGGACCATGTGCTGGATGGTAGCCCCAAGGTGGATTCACCTGGTGGGCTCGGCTCTTTGCAGCTCAGTCTGGATGTCTCCACCGTCTATCCTGGATATGAAATGTACATAGAAGATGGCCTCATCTGCCTCAAACATAAGGTCCGCAACTTGGAGAAAAAGAAGGTAGGACAGAAGGAATTAAAGAGTTTAAAAGCTGGCATGATGGCAGCGACATTAAAAACCTCTGCCAAATCAATATGGGAATCTGATTCACTGCGGTGTCCCCTGAAGGGAAGAAGCTGAATGAAAGTTAGGTTTTAAAGCTGACTTGATGGAAGCCTGGATTTCATGACCGTCTTGTGTACCCACAGTTAAAACTGGAAGACTACGAGAAGAGGCTGAGAAAAGGAGAGGTACTAAACAAAGATCAGAAGGTAAGTGTTGGCTCTATAACGCTGATAGATTTATCATTGAAATTATGTTGTCTGGGTTGATGTTCCCCTTTTTCTCTCCTTTTAGGCAGCTGTAGGAAAGTATGAGGAGGTGCTGCATAACTTGGCATTCGCTCAGGAGCTGCATAAAACCCTGGATGGCTTGACTCAAAATGTTAGTCCTCTGTTATTTTAACAGTGACAGTTAAAACTTCAGTGTCGTGTGTGGGGAGGGGAGGGGGGGGGGGGGGTCTGTTACCCTGAAGATGCTGTACATCTGTTGGTAAAAGAGAAATGTGATTTTCATAACCTGATTCACTGCAAACTCCTCTATTGAAGCCTGCATAAAGACTCAGATTTGTACATATCACTAAACATAATGCAAACTAGAAATGCCACAGGCCCGAGCCCACCACACTAGCATCAGATTAAAGCTAGGCGTAAAGCCGCCACTACCTGGTCCCTGAATTAAATTCCACTGTTCACTTTTGTATGGATGAGTAACAATTAGCTGACTCGTCTGTCCTAAAGAGGCTCAAACAAAAGTGCATCAAATGTTCAGCTGCTGAAGGTTACGGTTTCATGCTCCTGAAGGTCTTGAACTCAAGTCACATGCAGGTAAATGCTTCATGTCATGGCTGACCCAGACCTCAGTCCTGTAGTAGTTGAACATACTTGGCTCATTTACTGATGACTCTGCAAAATGTGCTTGTGCACATGAACGCACCATAGACCTAGAGATCATGATTTTGTTGTTTGTTTCTGTCTGAAATCCATAACCTGTGAATATAGTATTTGAACCAATAAGTATTTCCATGCACATGAGAACTTTTCTTTAACTACTTTACTTTAGGGTTGGTGGTTGTTGTGCGTAATGATGTAGCGCCCTCTGCTGGTGCTTTGATAAATGACAATCTTAGTTCTTACTGCTGTGTTTAACATGCAACAGCACACACACACACACACACACACATTGACTTACTTTGACCAAGTATTTAGATAATTTTAGTCGAACGGCAACATTGTTTAGCATTAGTCTTGAGTGTCACTGTCAAATTTGATCTCGAAGAACAACATTGCCTAAGAAGCAGCAGCTGCAGTCTTCTATCAGTAACTGCAGAATGCAATCAGACCGTACTTCTGTGCAGACTGAACTGATCATCAGCTTCTTTCCTCTTCAGCTGCTGAGGGCCCAGAAGAAGGTGGTGAAGAAGGAGCAGGTGGCGAAGCTGGAAGGAGAGCGGAGACGGCTGAGCACCGTGCTCCAGGTCCAACACGTCCTCCACAGGCTGCAGCAGGAGCACGTTGGAAAAGAACTGCTTGCAGGGCACAACCAGGCGCCTCACATCCCATCCCAGCAGCTGCACAGCCTCAAACAGCTCAGCATCCTACTGGGAGTCAAGAGGGATTACAGCCTCAGGTGGGTCACTTTAATGTATGTTGGGACCCCAAGTCTGTGGCTGCGGTCACTCTGCAGACCTGGGTGCTCATTCAGATGTTATAAAAAAAAAAATGTCAATGTTATAATAAATTCACACACTGAAGAAAATACAGAGGGTTTGATTGGTATAGGCATTGCCATTGCAATATGACTGGGTAGACTGAATTGCAAAATCACATGAAAGTGTCCTAGATCAAAATGTGATTTTTTTTTTTTTTTTAACCTTTTTACTCCATCATAAGAAAATTTAATGTCAGATTTGAGTAAAAAAAAAAAAAAAAAAAATCAGATTTGTGCCATTATTGCCTATTGTTGAATATAACCTGTCATTGCAATGAGCAGTCAGGGTTTGTTCTTGTATACCTCAGGTGTTAAAATATCTGAGACTACGGGTTGGATTTCTTTTTGACATTATCAGTCCTAATCTGTTGGTTTTAACAGTAGTTGCAGACTGTCAACTGGGAGTCTGCATGTTCAACATCTTGTCTTTACTGTTTCATCGTCTTTTCTCTGTATTTTAGTTTAGATGAACAGATGGAGAAAGCAGCTCTGGTCTACTTGGACCTCCTGGATGGAAAAGACAAACCAGTGGCTGGATCAACATGTGAGTTGGAAAACTGTAAAAGTTTCACGTTTGGATCCAAATCTCTGAAAAGATCAGGTTTTTAATGGACTCCTGTTTTTTTTTTTTTTTTTAGTCAAGTTGTTGAAAGAGGAGCTCACCAGGCTGTTAAACTGCAAGTACTTCAGCCATGATCCACCTCTACCCAACAAGACCACAGAGGTGTTACCGAGCTCGACCAGTCTAAACAGTGAGAACTCCACTACTCAAATACTGTCTGAAGACTCTTCACAACAGGGGATAAAATAAACTCATGCATTCATGTGTACCCTTTAGGTTGATTGTAGTGAAACTGGGGTTTTGCATTAAAAGATTCAAGTGTTATTTTTCTTAGACTATTATAGTGTTTGTTTATTTGTTGTTTTTGCATTTTTCTGGTGGGGTGATTCAAGCGCTGAATGCGGACATGACATTTGACCTCTGAAAATGGGTATAAGTACTCTGTGCAGATGCAAAAATGGACTCACAATTAAGATTAAAAGGAGAGGTGCGTAAATGTACAAATGACTAAACCGAAAAGCAAATCTACTTGTGGCTTTTTTTTTTTTTTTTTTAATGGGTTACGTGAGTGCATCAGGATGCTTTTTAGTTTAACTGTATTATGTCGTGCAATGAGCATATCTATTTATCTTCAGTTCATATATATATATATATATATATATATTTGAACCACATCCCAAAACTGAAAATTATTGGTTTACTTTATTTTAATCCTGGCCAAAAAAATAAGCTCCTATATTTAACTAGCTGTTCGCGGCAATACATTTTGTTTCTCTTACGATGATTAAACTATCACTGGTTGAGTATTTCACTACAGCTTTAAGCTTTTGCTTCTGAAATTTAATTGAAATTTCAAAATTGTATTTTTTTTTATTGAAATTTCTTATTTTCTTATACTTTTGTAATTTTATAATTCTCTGCAATCAAATCTTAATGTATTTCTTATTTCAACCTGTCTTAAAATTGTATGTGAAGCACTTTGGGCTACAGTTTTTGTATGAAAGGTGCTATACAAATGAAGTTTATTATTATTTGCTTCTCTATTAAAATGTTTTTTCTTGTTTTTGGCCCCACCAGCCTCAAAACCAAATGAAGCTTCTAAACAGGAGGTAAGTGTATTTTCCCAGATGGATTTCTTTATTGACCATCAGCATGCACCAGGATCCACTGATACTCTGTTGGTGATATGGTAGTTTTTCAACAGACGGTACCTGACCGACATGGAGGCTCCTCCCCCTCAGAGTTGGAAGAATGACTTTCAGGCTGTGAAGGAGCAGGAGCCCGCTGACTGCTGGGACATGGAGTTGTCAGATGGAGCCGTATCACCACAGGCTACTGTCCATAAACCATGGAGAGGAGCTGCCACTTTCATCCCTAAAGTCCCAGACGCCTCGAAGAAGCAATCTGACAGCAAACAGGTGAGAGGTCACATCTATGGACTTATTGTTTAAAGTCATCACAGATCTAGTCTAAGGCGTTATAATGTGAAATTACATTAATCTCCATAACACAGTGGTTCTCAACGTTTCTGCTGCCCTCGTCCTCCTACATATGACAGATTTTTCCTCCTGTTCTGCTACAGTTATGACAAAAATGTTCTTTCAAATGATCATTTAAGTGCTTCCTTAAAACAAATGACATAACGCTTGTATGAACACCACAGCAACAGCAGTGTAGGAAAACCCAGTGAAGATGTTCAAGAAGCTGGGTGAAGCCATGTCCAGTCTGTCAACGCACATAATCACAGAACAGCGTCATAACATGGGAACTTTATTGTACACGCACAGGAACACTGTGGAAAAATGCAGTTAATCAATTTTAAGTTTGAAACACAAACATCACATGCAAGTTAAATATGCACTAGAGTTATATAATAGATTAGATCTGTATTGTTACCATCACAGGAGCAATGAAAACCAGTTTAGCAGCAAAAGAGTGTAGAGGGAAAAATAAAATGAAAAATATTACAGGGTATTAAAGAACACATGGAACGCAAAGGCTTCAAAATAAAATATTAATACACATGTGCTATTATTAAAGTACTACTAGAACTCCTGAGATGAACAAAATATACAAAAGCTAACTCTATACCACAGATGAGATCTGTACAGTGAATAGGATGTATACATGTATTGCATTATGGTCCTATCACTATCCAGTTCATACTGTGGTCCATGAGACTGGGACCTCAGTGGTGTTTATGGCCCTTCCCAAAACTGCATTTTGATCAAATTCTTTTTTTGTTTTATCGGGTTTGGCAGTTAATCTATACAGATTGACTGTTAGATAAATTTCATTAAAGTTTTTCAGTATTTTTCTTAAACATTTCATTGGTCTAATGGCATGTTCTTTTCAGGGCACAGCAATGATGAAAAATGAAGCAGCAATGTTATGCAGATATCACAATTTGATCAACAAATATGATTTGGGTCATTGTACTATGCGCCCAACTACTTACAGCCATGTTAATGCCCCCCTGTTGAGAACTGCTGCAACACATGCAATGAACTTTATTGACGCTAATGGGGAAACTCACTGATGCTGCATTACTAGTATTGTGATAGTGGGCTCTGGCAGATGGCAAATATTTTCCTGCAACTCCTGTAATAAATTGCCTCCTGTAGGTAATGTCGTTGACTGTCACAGCTTTTGTAGTTTGTTTGTTCTGTAGTTTCTGAAAATTGCACATTTGATATCACCAAAACAGTTGTTATGTGACACTACACCCTCCATGTAGATGATGATGATGATGATGGTTCTTATGTGATCTGACACTTGGGTTTGGGCTGTTGAGCAGAAGCAGCTGCTGCAGGGACAACTATAGGTCACTGTAGTCTGGGAGGGAGCTGACACTGGTCTGTCTGTGCAGTCGTTGGCTGGTGAAATGCTTTGTAAAGCTGTTGTACAGGATGGAATCGTTCTGCAGTGGTCACCACAGTTCAGGTGATTGTTGCTCTGTTTTCCCCAGAGGAAAGAGAGGAAAGCCAAACGAGAAGAGAACATCAAATTAGTAAGTACAAATGCATTCTATAAAACTCTACTTGTCTGTTGAATATTCATAATCTATGCTCCTCTGGGTTGTGACAGGCAGTGGATATGGCGATGCCTGTAGAGGTTTTCAACTCCCCGTCTGCCCTACCCAAAGACCCCATCCTGAGGAAACGGCACTTGGAAGACCTGATTACAAAGATCCACGGTTCATTTAGTTTCATGCAGGTGGAATTTGACTTGTAGCGCTTGTTTTCTTTGTGCCACCCAGGAAAAGATACTGACTGTGTAGACTATTCTTGTTTTACTTGTACTGATTGTTTTAAAATGACGCTGTTCTGTTTAGGATTCTCTTTTGGAAAGTGACAGCGCACCTACAAACTGTCATTCAAGACTGAAGAGACGGCAGTCTGCATCCCCCTCTCCTCTGGGTAACCTGAATGAAGACCCTCTAACTCAAAGTACACTCGCTACCTTTTCACAGCTTTAGTGTCCCGTCTTTAAATGTAGTGATATTTTTCACCAAGTACTGATGTCATGTGACTAAAGGTTTTTAATCAGACTCTGAAAAACTAACTGGACCAGACGGAAACGACCCAAAGACAAACTGACCTTTTTATCTTGTCAGACAGAAAATGCAGGTTGTGTTCAGTCTTGCTGCAGATACAATGCACACGAGAAACTGAGAAAAGAACTTATGGCTTTTAATGAAAACCCAAATGGGATCAGAACCAGGGGTTATAGTGTTTCAGAATGGGCCATCAATGTCCCACTGCTTTTCCATATAGTCACTTTACTAAAATAATTGAATGACTTTTGTGTCTAAATCAAATATTCAGTTTCTAGTTTAAAAAAAATTATGTGGGTAATTATTTTAGGTGACAATATTTTAATACATTCTGTAACAATAAGAAAAGGATGGTTCTGTCAGCTCCAGCTGTGAAAAGCAATGATCCATAACTACTGACCCAGTCATTGGTCCACTGCAGAAAACCTTCAAGGAAGCATTTTACTGACAGCATAAATGCTGTATGTTCCCAAATCTAAAATAAATCTGAAATGTAATTGGCAATTTTGAGGAAATTACTTAAATCTGAAATGTTAGTAATGCATACAAACTGATAGTCAGTGCAGTGTGTATTAAATGCACATCAAACCTGATTTTTTTTTTTTTTTACAAGGAGTTCATGAAACTTTTCGAAACTCGTTCAGTAACTCCATCCACTGTGGAAAAAAATGTTCAGGTTGAGATATTTTGCCAAACTGAGTTTCACTTGTACACAGAAAATCTCTTGATTTAAGGTAATTGGCACCATAAACCTACAACAAATAACATGACTTTTACACTTTTTTCCCCCTCTTTTTAAAGTGTAATCATTCATATGATTTTTGTCTGAAAGCATTTTGTTACATGTGAAGGGAGACTCTCTGTTTATTCTTTAATTTCTCCACCAGCTCCAACAAACTCAAGAAGCCCAGGTGAAGTCTTGCCCAAAGGAATGCATGTAAGCGCTCTTCTTATAGTCTGTGATAAGTCCGTTCTGACTTTCATTGGAAATCATTTGGACTTGTCATCACTTCATCCTCATCCCCCACTCAGTCCACCCCACTGCCAACCAGGCTCATGGAACGCAAAGGCAGCCTGACTAACGGGGATCAGGGCTCGGAAACCTGTGATCTGGAGCTTTCTTCTAAGGACCTACCTCATGTAAGACGCGCCTCTTTTGCAGTTTGATTGGGTGAATGTTTCAACTATGAATATAGAAGTGTTGTCTCTGCAGGAGCCATTGCAGTTGACTGACACAAAGGGGTTTCCCTCACCACCACTGTATCGCAGGGAGTCGGTCATCTCTGCCAGTGTGGAGGAGAAGACGTGTCCTCGTGTAACTGCATTATGATCAATTATTTAATGAGCTGCAGCATTTGCTGTGATAGATGTTTAATTGTTCGCTTGTTCCTCAGACACCGGCAACTGATTCAGGGAATCAGTCCCCCTGTAACGGGGCATCATCTCGCACCTCCAGTCCTTCTCAGGGACAGAGTTTCTCCACACCTCCCACAAGGCGAAGTCTTCCCTCTGCACAGTTCCCAAACATCCAGTCAGTAAGTATTCCAAAGATTATGGGTTCAGGGGATTGATTCTACCAGAACACACAACATCCCACTGACACCATCCATGTCACTGGTGCGTTTTCAGGGCTGGTTCCAGGTATTTTGGACCACAGAACATTCAGGGAAATGTGACGATGTTATTGTACAGTCCAAGCAAAAAGTTCAGCAGACGAACCACTATTTATACCAGTGATTATTCAAGATGAGGTCAAATATCGTGTGCACCTGAGGACTTGGTTTTTGTTGTAATAAATTATATGTACCTGGATGCTGTAACGCCACATAAACACATCATGTGACCAAGCTGTGCTCTCTGCAGGTCAGGGAGAGGTCACTTGGGGAGAAACTCGGGGAGGTTGTTTAATTACTCATCTTTTTTAATCATTTTAAGACCAAACATGATGATTTTTTTCACCTTCTGGCAGTTAACTGCTTCTATGACTGGTCAGTTGTTTGCTGTGTCTTCTGGCATATTCCAATATTGTGTGAGACCATGTTTAGGAAAATGGGAAGTTTGGAATGACACCAAACTATTCCTGTCTCATCTGTGGTTAACGGCATTGTAGCTGTTTTACATGTAAAGCAGAATGTTCTGCTTTTATGAGTTTTGAGTTTTTTATGAGACTTTTATGATATGTAATGTAGCTTACAGCACCACCTGCTGGTAGCTCAATACAGTGGCGTAGGGATCAGCAATCTACATGATCTAAAGCCACCCTTTTATTTAAACTACCACATGTGACTTCTTGATGGTGCCATATTTGATTAAATGCAAATTTAATGTAAGATATAATTAAAATAACTCTAATAATAAATGGACAGTGTTAAATTCAGTTGTTTATCTATAGAAGTCTGCAGCTTAATGGGTTCAGGTCCACATGTTCACTTTTTGAAGGTTTCCAAAGCTGACTTCACTTTTTTTTTTCTTCCCCCCCATTATGGAAATACAGTTAATTATTTATCTTTTAATTGTACCTCATTTTCTGGACAATATTGAGTTGTCATTCCATCCTCCTTTTTTTTTTTTTTTTTGTCTCTCCTCCTTAAATTGTGCAGATGTCACTAAAAGACCTGAGCCTCATCACATGATTTCATGACTTAATTCTGGGTTTGAATGTACCTGCAAACTCTGAATACATAAGCCACATTTATTAAAACAACATTTTAAAGATATTTTACAGACTTCCCACCTGGTCTATTTGCCTGTCCTTCAAAAGAAAAGACCTAGCTGCAGTGACTACACATTTCTTCCATGACAACATTTTATTTATTTATTTTTTTTAAGTTGCTTTAGGTGTATGAGGATCATGCTTTCTTTAATGTCTGATTTCTTGATTATAGGTTTTCAAAGTGAATGCCTTACCTCAAAATGGGGAACTGAGGTACAAAGCGGATCCCACAGTTTTTGCTGAGCCCCAGTATAGCACCACCAGTACCCAAACCCCACCTGAGTTTTCCACCTCAGAAGACGAACCACAGTCAGGTACGCTACGGTTTCACGCTTTAATGGATTTGACAGTCCAGGGTATGTCTGACACTCACTACGTGGCATACTTTCTTTAGTGTACCAGTCAGATTACGTGGCTGGTAGCGGCGGCGGACAGATCTTCATGTCCCCCAGCCAATCAAGCAGCAGTGTGAGTCGGTCCAGCCACTCGCACTACACCAGAGGATCTGTGAGAGGTATGACACGTGGCGGCAAGGGACTGGCACAAAGCTTTCGTTCTTCTGGTTGGTATCGAGGTATCTACCATAAGCTTTCTGGGTTTTCACCACTGCATACAATCTCTTGTGTAGATGTGTTTTCATACTCTTGGGCAGGTTCAAATGTTGTGGTGTCCAATCACTTCTCTTCCAAAGCTAAGCTGATCTTCTATAGGTGGTTTAAAAGCATGACATGCATTTGTTTCCCAGGAGGATCCATTATCCCCCAGAATCATCTGAGGGACCCTCTGCTGTACACTGCTAGAGTGAGTCAAAGATATAGAAGTCCCTTTTTTTTTTTTTTTTTTTTTTTGTGGCTATAATGCATAAGAGTGACTGTTATTGAGACATCACACTGCCCTCCTGTTTGATCAGTGGCATTTCTTAATGGTTACTGAACAATTCCAGTTTTGTGCTGCTGTAGTAAATGGCTGTGCATATTTGATCAGGGCTTCCATGTGCACAGAGCAAAAAGATGCTCAGTGTTTTTTTCATTCATTATCATTATTGGTTGAACAGTTAAAAAAATAAATCTACAGGTGCATTGTATGCTAACTTTAGTGTGTTCATCTTTCAATTGTCTTCTGTTCACTTCCAAATTGGAATTTCCTTTTATTCTGTTTAATCTTCCTTGAAGTTGTTTGTTTTTTTTTTTTGTTTTTTTTTTTAGATGCTTCTTTGAATACCATTATTTATTTTAACAGTTTATGTCATTTTTCTCAGGACGCTGGATACCAACATGGTTATAGACGGGGAGGACGACTTAACACCAGTGGTAGGAGCCCCAACGGAAACCTTTATCTTTTGCATAGAGCTTTTTGTTGTAAAACCTTTTGGTATGGGTGTCTTATTTTCAGAGCACCATTTTACATTGAAGGCATTTTCATCACTTTGGTCTAATGGTAAGAGGAAGTTGTTCTTACAAAATTTTGCAGTTTCTGATAAAATGTACAAATGTTAGGACTGACTCGCTGCCTTTTTGGTCTACTCCAAACTTAATATATAGGTATTATAGTGTCACCGCTGCTTCTAAATGTGTGTTTTTGTCTTTTTTTTTTTTTTTGTAGCAGCCTGGAGTGACTCCTCTCAGGTGAGCAGTCCAGACCGCGAGGGCGCCTTCACCATTGTGGATTCCGGACATGGGGATTCGCTGTCTGTGTCCACTGTGGAGGTCCCACTCACCCCTCACAGCCACCACCACACTGCCCTGCTTCCAATGCAGCTCTACCCACTGTCCCAGCCGCTGCGAGTGGCCTTCACCGCCTCTCGCACTGCCAACTTCGCCCCCGGCAACCTGGACCAGCCCATTGTTTTCGATCAGCTCCACAGCAACCTGGGTGACATGTACGACACCCACATTGGGCGCTTCACCTGCCCCGCGAATGGAACCTACGTCTTCATCTTCCACATCCTGAAGCTCGCCATCAACGTGCCGCTATACATCAACTTGATGCGCAATGATGAAGTAATGGTGTCTGCATATGCCAACGACGGCGCGCCAGATCACGAGACTGCAAGTAACCACGCCATCCTGCCTCTGTTCCAAGGTGACCAGGTTTGGCTGCGGTTGCATCGTGGTGCCATCTACGGCAGCACATGGAAGTACAGCACTTTTTCTGGGTTTCTTCTGTACCAGGACTGAACCCGGTGAGAGGACTGGCTGCTTTGCACTAAATGGTGATGAATCTGACATTCAGTATTGTGGTCAGGCTGCATGCCCGTGCCCTTTTCACCATAAAGCTCACTCATAACATAAGGTGTCAGTGGCCACATGGTTTTGACATGTACTCAAGAGCCATTTATCTACATTTGAAGTGGGGAACACGCCTACTTGACTCCCCATGAATGTGTAGATTATGATGTCGGTGCTGTGACTGTGTTATTAGTCCAACTGGGCCGTGCTCACGTCATCTTTGCTGTCAAACTCCTGTAGCACATCCTGTTTATCTCAGTGAGAACTCATGCAATGTTATGAATTTGTGCCTTTTTTTGATTTCTGAATGGCTTTGAATCACTGACTAGACGTTAAATGGCTCATGAATTGAATGACGGTCCGATTTTTCAGATGATTGTAACTGACTACTATCGGCACATTGCTTGATGCTGGGCTTCTTGTGCATCCAGTCTCACCTTATTGCGTAAATGTGAAGCTGAGGAAAGACTGTGTTCTTGGTGGTGGGTATGGTGTTCAACACTTGAGGCCTAATTGTTGCACTAACAGACTACTGTGGAGAGAAGGACATGGTTCCTTGACGTGCCTAAATAAAAGATGAGCAGTGACATTGGGGCTGCTTTGTGTTTTTTTATTTTTTTTAAATTGTTTTTAGACTTATTTAATGTAGCTTGGGATCTATTCTTTCACATATCTCTGTGGCAGATTAAAATACATGATGAAGGTATGATGCACAATTTTTATTTTACCATTAAAATAGGAAAATGCTTGTTGCAACTCCACTGAAAACATGTTTTTGCTGCTGTTCTGCCCTGACACCATGGTCCTGTGTCTGTGGCCCAGGCATAGACTGTTCATTAAATATGGCTGTGATCCCTTTAGATTCCCCTGGGGACCATCACCCAAAAGGGATGCAGAGGTGACGTTATTGCAACAGTCTATCCATGATGTGTTCAGAGTCACTGAAGATGCGTCTACAGAATAGATGCTCACCTCAGTCTTGAAGGTAACATGTGACCAGAGATGCAGTCCATTCAGCCGTTTAACGAAACTGAAATGTCTTGGCTCATAAAACAGTCGTTTTTAAATTGACAAATATCTTGCGTGTAAATGGTAAAACAAATCAAAACGGATGAAAATATTTCTCACCATGGACTGCCATTCATGTTTTCTTATTGCCACAGGGCACAGTTGAAGGGGCAGGATTCCGTCATGCCATAGGTTAATGGCCTGGCCTTGACATCACTCAACTGAATTTACCCAAACAATTCAAGAAATGACAAGTTGCTTGTGAACAGTTTTCTTGACTTTAGATCAAATCTAACAGAACCAATTCACTCTCTGAATGTCCATTCAATCTTGAATATGTGAAGTGTTGGCATCCAGTTAAGCATCAGGGTGGACCACTGTGCTCCAGGCTGCACATGCCTGCCTTGACAAACCACTACAGCGTGGCAGGAAACAAGCCTGGAGTGCATCCTTCACCACTATAGCATTTACCCATGCGTCATAAATTACAAATATGTGGACAGGGGTGTCTCAGTGGCCGCAAGCAAACCACCAGAAATCCTCAAAGTCTTATAAAAACTCAATAAGTTCATTTAAAATGTATTTTATTTTGTAAAAATTACAAGTCTCCCATTACTATACTCACTGCAATTATCTATCATTCATACCTGCAGCATAATTCTGTTTCTTCATTACTGCTACATTTCATTGTTAACAAACTGAGATTCCTAACTTTAATAAAAGTCATGTTAATTGATTGAAATATTTGTAAAATGCATCACATGCTGTAAACTCAGGCCACATGACATGGTAAAATTCCAAGGGGAAAATGCCCCAACATCATTACAGCAACCATCTGTAGAAACATTTATCATGGTCACATTTAAAATAATATAGTGGCAAATATTGATGTTGAATGTAACTCCGGCAGAAAAAATACTCATCCTGGGGGAAAAAATGTAGTGGTTCTAACCCGTGCATAGAACCTGTTCTGAACATGTATTGCTAAACTGAAACTGAACAGTGTAAAAGTTCCATGTTTTTCCACCAGCAGAATCAACATGATGCTGATTTTATTCATAGCCATCATGGAGCTGCATTCTGTGCATCAGGCAAAAGCACGACACAGTAGTTCATATCTACTGATCAAAGGCTTTAACTACTTAATTTTTCCAGTATTGATGATAGTACCAGACAGTAAGACTTTTTTTTTTTACACTGCAAAATTTCTTTCTAAAGTATGTATTTAATGTATGATGCCTGTGTGTTCTTGCTGTAGTAGTGGAAGAACACACAAGTTCTAAACATGGTACCAGCAGATAAAGTATATGAAGATTTGTTAAGTCGACAACACTGTCTGTGTGTGCCTCTTGGAATAAGACGACGCTTATAAACTAAAGTGCAAGTTGACATTTTATTTCATGTTATGAGAACTGGCCTCTGTCAGACTACTACTGTATGTTGGTGGAAGTGTAATTGGTGTATGGTCGTTGTATGCGACTCGATCGCACTTCGTACGTTACATTTAGCACATGTCGTTGGAGACGTGGCTGAGACCTTAACCTCTACTTCACAGTTTGGCTTTAGGAGTTTGTTCCAACAGTGTCCTCATGTCCAACAGAGCATCCTTTACTGCTTGGGCCAAATGTGCTGCATTTGTTTCGTTACATGTGTTGAAAGATGACATTGCAAAGTTGATGTGACTCTCCATTGGATTGTAGCAAACACCGTATCCATTTGGCACAACAGGACCGAAACACATGACGCAGTCAGTCTTGGACGGGACCTTGTGAAGAAATGGGAAAGCAGTGGATAGTGAGCAGTTTCCTCAAAAGTCTTGATCTAATATTGACAATAAGTCGCCACAGCGAATCACCAGCATGTTTATTTGGCAGAGGTTTTTTTTATGTCTGATGCCCTTCCTGACACAACCGGGCTTGGGACTGGCACAATGAGACTTACGCCCCCTTGTGGCTATTGGGATGTATAGCGTAAAGAACCGGCTACCTTCCGCACCAAAGTCGGTGGCGTTAACCACTGAGCTACCCAGTCACTATTAATATTGACAATAAGGTAAACCATGAAAACAGAATTATTTGGCTGGAATGTTAAGAATGAAATATGTGCACATCTATTATATTAACACAAGTATTATACAGTTCTTAACATGTATTAGACCACTGCCCATTGTAAGGTTTATGCCACAGTCTCCCTAAATTAACAGCATTTGTAATCACTAGAATCATTGTTTTTATTAAAATTTTTAAAAATCTGTTTAATTTTGTCATTTAAATTTAATTGTTATCCATGATTTTTTAAATGTACCGTTTCACAAAAAATAGTACAGTACATTCATTACAATGTTAAGTTTTCTTGCATTTGTAGAAAGAAAAATTAGTTTCAATGGTTGAATGTTGGATTTGATATTTTTCTATTTTATACTTAAAGTTTAGTGATAATTTTAATACTTGTACTTTAATTTTTTTCTTCTGTGTATCACACAGTTACCTTTAAGGACATATTTAACATATGAGAAATATAGGATTTATGCATTTACTTCTTGTTTGTGTCTTCATGCTGTAGTAAATGTACTCTATGATTCAGACTTCGGCTAATCACAGGTGTTTTCAGACGGTGTTAAATATACCACCAATGGATGTAATTTCTAAATGCTGATTAGATTCGGCCACATATGACCTGGACTCGATTCTCCCGCTCTGTATGTTAACATGGATATCATTACAAGTAGCTTCACTCTTTTATAACGTAAAGACATCAGGTCATCTATGTTAACATTTAGAGTAGAGCACTGCAGAATGGAGGGTGTGTTTTCATTTTCTGGTGCTCTCCCTCTGTTTCAGCTCCTACAGCTTTGGTATCTGGGTCCTGAGTTCTTCTAAATCTCACTGCAAAGTTGTGATTTTGTCAAATGTAGGACCTTCTTACCTGACTTGTAGACAATAGATAGTTCAAAGCTTTAGAATAAGAGCTGTCTGTGAAGACTTTAGGCATGGTGAGTTTTTCTGCCATAGCCTGCATCTTAAGGCCCAGGAGGTGTCTGTCTATGGCCTGGCCACTGATGGCCTGTTAGGGTGGACAGACAGGGTACAGTGTTAATAAGGACACAATTCAACTGGATGGTACAAAATTCACTTCTAATGATTAAGACACAGAATGTCATTAAGTGAAAAAAATAAATGGAGTCAATATGTGTTTCTCATTGTTTAAAAAAGCACTTAACTCATAGTTGGTAAAAGCCTTATCTTTTATTTACTGTTCTCTGGTCAAAGAAAGCTCAAAGTCCGATATGATTTCCTGTTGGCCGAGCAAATGCAATCCAGTGCCAAATATTTCTAATAATATTATATATATATATATATATATCAGTATTTTTACACTGATCTCACTGCTAATGAACCTTGTAGAGGCTCATAACGTAATAACTGAAATGTGATAAATGTTCATAACGTAATAATCGACTCTTAATGTAATAAAATCATGAGCGCATAATGTAATAACTTCTTTGCGCATAACGTAATGTAATAATCTATTATGTTATGAACATTTATTACATTTCAGTTATTACGTTATGAGCCTCTACAAACCTTCTTTGCACATCAATATAAAGTGGATGTGAATCATACTCACCATGTTCGTGTACCACCTGTGTGCTTTTATAGCTTTATCCAGTAAATCAACCTTTTCTATGTTCTGTGCAAAACAGAAAAACAGAAGACAACCATTAAACTCAACCAATAATGCCACAACAATTACAGTGTCTTATAACAATCAATCTGGAATTCAGTACTGCTTAAGAATGTGTGTCATATGTGCTAAAGGCCAATGTGTGTCTGCTGTACTTCACAAACCTCCAGTCTTTTATCCTGTCAGATTTAAAGCGGGTTTGTTGATAAAACCAGGTGATACTATGTCGGTAGTTGAAGATAATCTAAGATGAGACCGAATAGTTGAATTTGATCACGGTTCTAGTCAGTGTACCTGTTTAGTGGGATCATCAAAGGCCTTAACAAAGGAAGCAGAGGCAGTCGAGGCTGATCTGATGGTATCAGTACGGCCCAATCTGAACATACGCAGAGAAGCACTTTCATATGTGGCACAGCTCCGTCCATGCATCCTGTCAACAGGAGAGAGGAGGCAATGTGAGTATGTTCTTTAACACATGGATTACATATGCACTGATACTGATAACAGTATCGGTCCGATGCTCAGCATGTGTACTAGTACTCATACTCATAAAAGTGCTCTGATACAAATGCACTGATACCAATTGATGGCAGCGTGACAAAAGTAACGCCGACAGCAAGTGCATTATCAGTCCTCTGTGTACATTCCTTGCATAATTCTGTCCATTTTCATGCCTGCAGATGTGTACCCACAGCCATAAAGACAATCATACAATCATTTAAGGCTCTGTGCGTACCCAGACGGAGCAGCAGTACTACCAGGAGCTGTGGAGGTATCGGATCTTTTCAAAGAGTGACTTTGTGAGCTAGTGAAAAACTACTACTATCTTCATGGTATTTGGCAAGTATGGTTAATTAAGAGTGGCACCCTCTGGTACACTGATTAAAAAAGACTCATTCCAACACATTAAATGATAGTAGCAGCACTTTTTTGACAGTCAAAGTGACAATGACAATAAAGCACATTTTCAAAAGTAATTAAGAACTGTATTGGTATTATCAAGTACACATAACGGTACTCAGTATCAACAAATACTAACTAACATTGATTCAGAACATAAGGATTTAGAGATGTGTAGGCAAACTACTAAACTGTCTAAATACTACTACACTCAGTTTTATACTTATAATGATGAGCAAAAGATTCTTTCCCTCTACAGCAAATAATTGTTTATACAACTTTCACATTAACATAATAAAAATCTTAATCTATGATAGTGATTAATTCAAAACAAATATTGTTGCCTTTGTCTGTTAAATAATGTTAAATATATATTAATTATATTAGGCCTATACTATAAATAAGAAAATAAACATGTTAGCCTGTTCACAATTTAAACTATTTCCCTAACCCTTAAAAATATGAGATAAAAATACCAAAATAAAAGTACCAAATCAATAAAAAGTATCAGTAAGAGGAGCAGTACAATTTTGATCATTGATTTTATGATACCCATTGCTACTTACTTCCAGCAGATTGTCTTGTAAGTTTTTGGGCAAATTTAATGTCAATCTTACAATGACTTTGCAAATGTTTTAAACATATAGAACACAGTTTCTGTAAGAAAATCCTGTAGTTTAAAACATAGAGTTTTTACTAAGTAGCAAGACTCGCATAACTAATGAAAAAAATCCAGCCTGTTTTCCTGGGGTTCCTTAGCTGAAGGTCTCTAGTTCCCCCATTTACCCATGTCAGTATCTCACCTGTAGTAAGCCAGTTGTAGTGCAACCTGTATGAAAGCATCCGGGCTCATCTTGTGAGTCTTCGGAACATTTTTCCCAAAGTGGTCAAATACAACAACCTTCAAGTCCACATCTTGTGCCAGTCTGTGGAGGAATGGGACATATTTCATGACTTTTGTGAGGTTTGTTAATACACTTGCCCTACCACTTTATGAACTGCGATAAAACCCAAGTAAGCACTTAATTTTGTTGGTCACCATGGTTTGTATGATGTTAGTGTGCTCATGTTTGATTTAGAACTAAATATGTTTTGGTATGAAGTTTCACACACAGAATGAAAGAAGTGGAATTTGACTATGATTTTCCAGGCATTTTATCTCTATTACTGTATATAGTTTTATGTTGTCCTTCATTACCAACAGATGTAAATACAGATGTTCTAATTCAAACACCTGTGTGATGCAAGTTTCTGTACCCATTCTATTTATGGGTGATGAATGTTTCTCAGTCATTTGTTTCTCATTTCTCATCTCGTGCTGGGATACAGAAACTGTCTCATCACTGTGTAAGTGTATGACAAGTAACAGTTGCTCTCACGTGTTCATCCTTTGCTTGGCCTCTTCAATATCCTTTTTGATGTCTGGTGTGATGTTGAAATGTAGTTTCTGAGGCATTGGCAGAGGCTTCACAGGAAACTCTGTTATTTTGGACTTTTTCCTGGTTCCACACACAAGAGAAAAGAAACTTTACATGAGCCAGAAAAATGGAATAACCAACAATGCTACTAACAACTGCATTTAATAAAGCCACAGTTCTCTACCAGTGCCATTAGAAGTATATCTAGACCACACTTATTCATATTATTGATACAAATACATTTGTAGTCTACAAAAGAGGGATCTGTTTGATATTCATAATGTCTATTAACTTTCTGATTGCAAAAAAACTAAATAAATAAGACCAAACGTAAACAAATGTGTATTGACCCAACTTTAACCTACTTACGTGTATTCTACAACATGATCGATTAAGGCCACAATGGGGGGGCCCTCAGCAGGGGCATGCTCATAGTTTGCACCACATGTTCCATCTTCTCCAACAATAAACTGAAAGAGAGTTGAAGAATTAACTTCCACTGAAGAATTTATCAAATAGCTTTAAATTGAATCCAAGGTGAGAGGTTTCCAACATTTCAAAGTTGTGTTCTTCAGTTCTCCAGCTTGTGGGAAATATAGTGGTGTTTGAGATTCTATGTGTGCATGTTGACTCCATCACACACCTGCAGTGTCTTGTCAAACCAGCGGTTGCCACTATTCCACTGGCTGCCTCCTCCATGCAGCATTTGGACAGCAGCACAGCTCCGCAGCATGTCATCAGACACGAGAGGCATTTGTCCATCCAAACACACCGTGAAGATGCTCTTTTGGATCGCTGACACAGACTTGCTGTTTGTCTTATCTGGACACACAGAAGCAAAAAAATAACTAACCTGACTGAAACAGTTTGATGATCTATGCATCCTGTAACAAAGACCGCTACCTTTTACTGTGGATGAGTTAGTTGAATGACAGCAGAGGTTCACTCACCCTTGATGAGGTTATTGTACGTCTTTCCCCATGAGTCCCGATCCAGAGTGGTGAGGATGCCAACGGGATCCACGTTGGTCTGTTCTGAGGAGCTGCAGATCTTCTCCAGCTGAACACAGAGCTGATCAGTGTCCAATGGACTCCCATCATTATTGTATACATCCAGTGCAAAGAACTGTTTCCAAGGAAGAAACAAAAACCCTCACTCAGGTATCTCATTTTGGATGTGAGACATTACATGTATTACATGTATACGATCACTTCAGAGGACTCATTGAAAAGCTCAGATAATAAAACACTCAGTGACAATAAAGATATTCTAATGAAAAGCTCAAACAGTAAAACAAACCCTTTTGGACATGTTATCAAATATCTAATACCAACTAAAACATCCTCACGTCAGAGGAATTCACTTTGACAGAAGACTGAAAGTCACTTCATAACTGATTAAAATCAACAGAGAATAAAGTAATTACATCTTGATATTTGTATTTCTAATATGCCAACCACAGAGGATGTACATTTGTTTGAACAGGTAGTGAGGTACTCGTAGCACCTAAAGTAATATTGATGTGCATGTGGTCCACTTAATTACAGAATGTACAGTATTAAAAAAAAACTTCAAGCAGTTCTTACTTGAGAATTGTGAACAATAGTGATGTGTTTAGGAGGTGTGGAGCTCTTTGCATGGTTCACCACTGAGTCTCTCTTCAGACCTGGGATGCGACAGGAGGACAGAACCTGATAGTACTGATTCATACACAGAGGGTTTCCTCCCAGGTATTCCACTGGTAGAGTCTCACTGTAGGGACATACCAGCTCTGCATTAAAAAGCTGCGTCACAAAATATCATGTACCAACATTATTTAGTCAGGATAATACAGTAATGACCAAGATATAATACTTGAACTTAGGTGCTAAACAAAAATTGTGTCAAATAAGAAAAAACAACGCACAACATTTCAGCAAAAAGTAATGATAGAATGATGATTTCCATTTAATATGAAGAATTCCTGATGCCAGTCCATTCTAAAAGCTGCATCAAAGGTCATGCCACAACACACTGTTATGACTAGTTCATGACAAATATAGCTTTATGAGGCTTTTGTGCTTTTCACCAGTTTAAAGTAAAAAAAAAAACAAAAAACATTAGACCTCAGCAGTTGTGTGAAATGGAGCTAAAGCCAAGCAGCGCATGATTTCATACTTCCTGTCTCAAGAGTGCAAAGAAAGTCCAAGACACCCACAGATTATGTGTGACTCATTAAGAGGACACAACTACAGAACAGCAGGATAACTAACAGGTATGTGTAACTTGTTAAATAATCTTAAACATGATGTATAACAAGTGGGTTTGAATTAAAAATGACTCTTTTCAAAAGCATTATCTGAAGCCTATATAAATGAGTAACAGTGCAATGTGTTTTGTCAAGTCATAAAGACATATTTAAATACATTACTTACTTATCAATCATTGTCTTGAAATCCAGAACACCTGAAATAAGTTTGGCAGCAAACCTAAAAAAACAAAACAAAACAAAAAAAACAACGTTATTTTTTATTCAAACCTGGTTGGTTAAATAATGGAAATACAATAAATACTGAAAGAGTCGACTGTGCACGTCTGTTTTAATTTTGGGGGCATCTATAAAGCTACTTAATAAGACTGAAAAAACAAAACAAAAACAAAACAAGCTTAAAAAGAAAGAGGGATGAGTGGCAACAAAAGTCAATTCACCTGAGTAACTGCAGTTCATGATCGAAGGCTATTACAACCACTAATTATTTTTCCAATATGGTTCATTTAGTGCAATGTTATAATCAACAAAAATATACATTCAATCATTTGACAGATCTATATGGTTTTATAGCCTTTCGCTGGTAGGGGGGTTCATTAAGACACATTTCAGATTCTCATTGTACACTTTTGATTGAGACGGTGAAAATGCAGTCAAAAGATATTGCAGTACATACGTCACATAAAACTAATATTTGTTATGCGTTTACCTTATTTGTCCTTGTTTATCATTAAAGTTTACACGAGGCAACACCAAACCAGGACTTGAATGGACCACTACAGGCAACCGGTAGTCGAGGTAAGCGACCTGCACCCACCATTCTGACAACTACACACACACGCACAAGACAGAGGGTCACACAGATGACTTGGATGAACATTCTGAGAAATACACAAAATATACTGCCCAACATATATTATTTTAAATTAATTTTTGTCCAAATCAGGGATTAACACAATTCCTTCTGCAGCTCTTTCCTTTCAGTCCAAATCCAAAGACTAAATATAAATATAGATGACCAGAGATCATTTTATGTTATAAAAGTGGCTTCATTTTTCCAAGCTTCCACATTGAGGAACAGACTAAACCAGTAGAAATACATCCAGGAGTCAGTCATGTATTTAACCCCTTACTTGTAATTAGTCAAAAATCTGTGTCACAGAATAGACTTTTAAAACAGTAACTGAAAAGAAAGTTAAAGAGTATAAAAGGAAGTCTTATGTCCTCTCACCTAAAAGTAAATTACAATATGTTGAATGCCAGTTATTTATTTTTTGCCCATGGACACAAAATAGCTCTAAAGCGCTGTAGTTTTAAGTCTTAGCCCAGTTCTCTTTTTTAGTAAGCACATGTTCTGCCCAATTTTTATGCAGTTGTAGCCTTTTGAGCCCAGTTGCCCCCAGTACCTGAGGCAGCCACAGTTCCATCTGTGTTGCCATGGTAATCCTACACAGCGCTTGTAGCAGTAAACACATTCTATACATTCACCTAACTATAAAACGTCAGCTTAAAAACTCAACAAAACCAATTTCCAGACAACAAAACACAATCCAAACAAGTATTTCAATGGGCAAATGTCTAAACTAAACTAACGATCTGAGACCAGAGGATTTTGTGAATTATTTAATAAAAGCACATACCAATGAGACAAATTTTGTAGTGCTAAAGTAACACTAAGCAGATCCAAGCGTACAAATATTACGTCGCTACCACTAAAACCCACTGAACAAGACAAATTAGAACAAAAGTAAAAGTCCCATTATGAAGCAATGATGATGAATTACCTTTGCAGTCTTCTGATCATAACTTAATACAACTTATTTTGTTTGGATTAAGGACAATCCTAACTTTACAATGTTTAAGCTTTAGTTAAATATAGTTTTATTGGTTTAATTAATTTATTTAGTGCTCACCCAGTTCTCAGTATTGTGCGCTCTCCTCTCAAGGCTTTTCTGAAGTCTCTCTCCAACTCCTCCTGGTTTCTGAAACTCTTCTATCAACTCTGTTGTGTGCTTTAATTCATCAACCTCTACAATGGGCTCAAGGGCAGTGAGGTAGCGTTCACAAGTCTGATGCAGAGGGGGAACCGGCAAGGTGGGCAGATCCTTCTGATGAGTCAGGTACCTTCCAGGGACTCGACTGGCAGATACAGGCTTCACTAAATGACAGGGTTTCAGTAAGGCACAAGGTTTCGCCATCCCCACCTTGACCTTGGAAATAAAATGTATACATGATTAAATAAATATCACATTCATATGTAGGTTGATTTCATTCTTAACTGAACCAGGTAACTTAATCATGTGTGAGGGGTGAAAATATAACACCACAAATGATCCTTTACACAGGATGAAGTGGCTTTGTTGCAGTTAGTACAGCTCAAAAAGCCTGGGCTGTGTGTACTTTGGCAAAAAAGACCAGTGAGTAAATAAACACTGATCATTCATAGCTGATGAAGTAATAAGACTACTTGACCCATTTATTTTTGTATTGGCTCCATACACCAATCCGATGGTCAGGTCACATCAATGCCCGCTAGAGGGCTATCTTTAGCTATTTTCCCCACACAATTTAATTATGTATCCAAAAAATCACCCCAATGGCATTAACAAAACTTCACTTTAAAAGTATGAAAAATTATTATCAGAGGCACAGATGTTATTAGAAGGAGGATCATTTATCCAGTGACACTTCAAGTCAAACTGCTCTATAAGTCTAATCTAATGGTCAGGTGTAACAACACCACATTTACTTTACTTTTACTCTTTATTTGACATGTACATTGTTCAATCACACGTTTGCACCAGAAACAGGTTAGAGCTAATTTGCATCTGCAGTTCCTGGGCAGGTAAACAGACAACAAACAGTTGATCAACAATTTAAAAACGAAATACAGGTAACATTGTAATATAAGGCTAAATTGCAATAATAAAAATATAATCTAAATAACAGAGGATAAAAAATACATTCTGTACAAAGGCATAAATAGTGAATATAATCAGGCCAAGTACTAGCCCTATTAAAAGGTCCTACTTTGGTTATAACAACGTCTTAAAACATCAATGAAGTTGTAATAGGTCTGTAATGCCTGACAGAATTGTTGACATTTTGTAGATATTCATTAAGTTCAACAGGCCTAACATTGGTTAAAACTAGAATGACGGAAAAATATACTTGCTAACTTCCGTCGTAGTTCTTTGAACTTTTATGGATGAACAGGTGGCGTGTTTACTGGCAAATACTTTGTAAATATATACGTTTCCTAGTCTGACTTCACTTCACATATACAGCAGTAACTATCTATGATAATTATCAGATTCTGAGAAAAATGGGGAGTATTCATGACATAGTTTTAACTTCCGATTCTAAAAACGATTAAGTATTTATCGTTTTCGACGCTTCTAACTAAACATTACAACATCGATTGAGCTTCTTAACAAGGTTTTAATTCAGCCACTTTTTTTTTTTTTTTTTAACAAAACGCTAAAATCACCTTTGACCCAGTTTACGCCAGTTAGCAGCTGTGGATTCACCTTTAAGCTAGCCAACTTGGCTAACATTAGCTTACATTCCTTAACCACATAACAACAGTTAGCAAACAAAATAGCCCGAGTAAATTAGAAACGGGTTATATTAGATTACTGAAACTGGCCGTTTTACCACAGGTACAGTAGTGGTTTTAGTGAATAACAGTTGGCTTTTGTTCGGTGTAAACAATCATATTCAGCTAATGGTGCAGTACTTACCAGAGTTCTGCTGTAAATGCCCCACATCGTGGATTTTCGAAGAAACGCCCCCAGTCAGTGAGTGATCCTGTCAGAGCCCAAGGTCCGGGATTCAGAGGTTTACACGGTTATCAGACCCACCGGGGACACCTCTGCTTTCACCGCTGCTGAGCTCAGCTGAACAGCAGCCCAACACAAGAGCTGCTCAGAGTGGCTCTGTTTATACGGTGGGTGTGACTGAATGTGGACAGAACATAGCAGACATAACAGTAGAGAGCAGTGATAAAAAAGATATTCTATTTGATCTTTACCCCCATCAGGTTCTGTGATGGTTCTCAGATGGTTTACACATAAACTGCACTAGTTTTCACTGGTGATATTTTGTACAAAGGTCGGACTTGGGGCAAGAAAAAATATCGCCAAATTTTGTAAGGATTCAAATACTGAAGAGGATTAGGGCCACTGGGGGGAAAAAATAGGTCCAATATAGTTTTGTTATTATTAATCTGAGAGAAAAAAAAGTCCGCTTCTGACTTTAATCTCACAATTTGGACTTTTCTCAGATTTATATTTAAAAAAAAAAAAAAAAAATAGTGAATGTATGGGGTGTCAGAATTCTGAGATAAAAGTCAGAATTCTGACTTTAATTTCTGAACTCTTACTTTTTTTCCCCTCAGAACAACAACAACAACAACAACAATAAGTATTGGTTGGACTTTAACTTAATTTCCCCCTCAGTGGCCCTAACCCTGCTCTGTATATTTCAAGTAGATGGCCAGATCTATATGATTTTAATTCATATTCTTGGAGCCTGGATGCTACATTTATAGCATTCTAATCTCTTAATAGTGACGCATTGTGTTGCAGTAACACTGAATACATGTAAGCATACATACAGATTGTTTATTTTGCTGCCTCTGAGCTTTGTGTGTCAATTTTAATGCAAGTGACATAAAAGCTAAGGGTGGTTTCTGATTTGGGATCTTTTGTCACTTTTTTACTATTATTTACATTATTTGATTTGTGGGTTTAGCAGATACATAATAGAACATGAAGGCCACAGAGAGATAAACAAGGTAGTGATAGTAGAATTTTTCCATTCAACTACTAAATCCATCCATAAAGTAGAACCTGGTGTAATTCCTGTGCAATTCCTGTAGTGGCCTGTTGGTGGCAATATTATTAAAGCCTGCTTTGAAGGCGACGACACCAACGAAGAAGACTGTCAACCCACCATGGCGGAAACAGAACATCAGTCAGGTAAAGTAATACATCTGAATGTTTTGGTTCACCATTGGCAAGTTCTCCATCATTTTTGCCACAATGTCTTAAAAGCTAACAGCTAAAATAAAAGACCCTGCCGTGGCGGAAACAGAGGTATATGACAAACTCCTGTAGATAATTTCTACTGAATAAACGCATCAGAAATGTCGTCGCTCTCCATGTACATTCACAAGTTGCCATTTGGTCTCGATACACATTTGTAAATCCCACCTGCTGTTCCAAGTATTGTTTGTCTAGCACTGTGTGTGAAATTGCATACATTTATTTCCGAATACTTCGTTTTTCTACCTAACAGATGGTCGTTTGTACGAAATTATTATTATTACTATTTTTTGGAACGCTATGCAGTTGTGCATTATTCACTTGAGACAAGAACCCCATGAAGACTAAGTTAGTGTGCTACTAAGTGTGTTGGAAAGTACTCATTAAGTTACAGATCGGTCATGAATGTTTCTACTGAAGGGATACTGCAACAATATAAGGTTTCAGTTGTTGTGAGGGGAATAGATAAGCTACCTCAGGCTTGTATTTAGGAGCCTTTGAACTTTAGTATAATAATATTGGAGCCTAGACAGGAATAAGCGTAAGAATAATAATACTGAAGACAGGTAGATAAAACCAGTATATTAGATGTGCATTTTGCAACAATACTCTGATCAGCCATAACCTTCTAACTACTGACAGGAGACATGGGAATAATTAATATTGATTATTTAATTATTCATTATCTGGATGACCATTTAATCCTTGAAGCTGATGTGTTGGAAGCAGGAAAAATAAACAACTTAAAAGCCCAAGTGTCTTTGCTGAGGTCCATGTTGTAATGTTGATGACTGGGTTAGAGTTTTTCCTCAAATGGAGGTCTTGTTGGGTGTTCTGTCTGAGGAAGGACAGTCCAATCATGGGGCAATTGATCATCTGTGGGAGGCATTGGACAAATAAATCTGGTCCATCGAGGTCCACCTCTACTACCAGGACTTCAGGGATCTGCTGCTCATGTCTTGGTCCACGTATACCACAACACACCGTCAGAGGTCTGGTGAAGTCAAGGCTTCAGGTCAGAGCTACTTTTGTGGGAAAAGGGGGACCTACGCGGAATTGGAGAGGTGATAATAATGTTCTCCTTCCATAGATGCCCGATTGGTTGATATCTGGTTGTTGTTCTTGAGATTCTTTTGGTACATATTAACCACTTTACACTGGAAATAAACAACAAGATCTGGAGATGCTCTGATTCAGTGATTTGGACCAACCATCACAATTTCTCCCTTGTGGTCAGATCCTATTTTAAACCATTTTGTCATTTCTAACACATCAGATTCAAGGATTAAATCTTCACTTGTTGCCTAATATATTGCACCCACTGGCAGGCCCCTTTGTAATGAAATAATCAGTGGTCAGAATTATATGGCTGATCAGTGTATATTGAAGTTTCTTGTGAATAATAAAAGATTCTACACAAGTGCATGATACGTTATCAGTTAACAGTTTCTAAAATCTAAATGTATGCTGTTCCAGGATCTACTCCTGAGGATGCCGCACCCGAAGTTACCACCAACTTCACCTTCATGGTGCCTAAGAAAGAGATCAGCATGGTGCCTGACATGGGAAAGTGGAAGCGGTCTCAAGTAGGTTTTTCAGCCTCCACCATCCTCAGGTTTTCAGTAGTTTTGTGTCAGAGGCATTCTGTGTTGCACTCAACTAAAGATGGAGGATTTACATGAGACAAGTTATAAAAAAAACAATCATAGCAGCAGAGACTGTGATATACTGACTTGTCAAATCACATCTCTGTATAGGTCTATTAAAATGAATAAATACAAAAATCTATATTATTCATTGTGTATCATGTATGTGTTTTATATGCCTTTGACTTTGTATGGCTGAAAAGAGATTGCTAATGTCAGTGGGACTTTGTGGTTAAAAGAAGTTAAATGAATAAATAATAAAATATCTTGTTTTTCAACAACTATTTTTCTCTGGTTTAAAGGCGTATGCTGACTACATGGGCTTCATTCTGACATTGAATGAGGGTCTGAAGGGAAAGAAACTCACATGTGAATATAAAGTATCTGAGGTAAGTTGTATCAAAGTACTCTGAGCTGTGTTTTGCCACATTAAACAAAATCTTTAGATTGTAAACAAGTATTTGTTTGTAAGCAATACTTAAAGAAAAGAATACTTAAAAAAAGAAAATTCTGATGCATGTTTTTTGTAGATCCATGTTGAGATTATGGCATAAACGCTTTTTTTTTGGTTTGGTGTTTTACATCAGACCTGGTGAACAAATTCATTATCACTATAGCTGATGCCTTAGCTGAGGTGTTTGAGTGAGTTTTCTTCTCATGTTTTCCTTTTAACCATAACAGTGTCAGTTGTAATGGAGATCAGTAAGTGACTTAATCCATATTTGATCAGTTAAGAGCAAAGAGACTAAGCAGTCATTCATGTTTAAAACCAGTGCCAAATCAGGGATTTTTCAAGGTTTATCAGATATCATGGCACAGGTTGGACTTTAATTTCATTGCACGATCACCGGCAAACAGTAGAAATAAATGCCCATTACAGAGTAATCCACCAGGAAAATGTACCTGCTTGCTTTTGGTTCCAGCTCCAGTTTTATGTTGGTTACATTGCTTTATGTCATCTCTGCATCCATACCTCTAATGTGTTGCCAGATGGATCTGATTAAACAAATGAGAGGTCTGTGGGGGTTTTTTGTGCTGTGAAAGGCTAGAAGTGCATGAAGCTGCATTTTGATGGGTGTGTTATCTCAAACACCAGTGACAGTGTGACAATCTGACGGCATAGGGTTTAAGAATCCACATTCATCACCTATCAAACCGTAAACAATGTCCCATGTTTGTGCAGTGGGCCAAAATCCAGAGTTTGTACAACGTTTTGTCTGTAGTTACAATGATAACATGGTAAACAATAGGAAGTCTGTGTTCATGTTGCAGTGATTCACTAGGAATGTGCACTTGAATTTGGATCAATCTATGTATTTGTATGACAATAGCCACATGCACACATTAGATATTATCTCTGTCTGCAATAATCAGTATAATTTATTACCTCTGCCAAGGAGGTTATGTTTTTGCTGGCGTTTGTTTGTCTTGACTCAAAAAGTTATGGATGGATTTTGATGAAATTTTCAGGATTTGTTGGCAATGACATTTTCATTAGAGAGGAAAAAAGTGCAGCACACTCCCGAGTTGTCAGTGAAGAGGTTTTTTTTTAATTTGATGTTTCGGCCTTCAGCCTTCCTCAGGTCACGTAACAAACGAAGTAGTGCATTGCCTTTTAAAGGGATGCTTAATTGCTCCCACCTGGTATCTAATTAAGCTCCCACAGGTGTGCAGGCATCCAGTTGTGATGAATAAAATTGACTATATTGGAGAGTGTGTAAGACAATTGTCTGATAGGAATTTTTATGATGTATTGCCTGATAATCCCACACAGGTATTTAAATGTATTATTCTAGATACTCTGAATGATATCAAGAGATGAATTTAATTTTTTAAAAATTGAACACCCTGCTGTTCCTACGTTCTACACTTTACCTAAGATCCATAAAAGTCTAGAATGTCCACCTGGTAGACCTATTGTAGCCAATATAGGATCTGTTACATCGAACCTTTCCACTTTTGTAGACCATTTTATTAGACCATTAGCTGAGGACTTGCCCTCATTCACAAAAGATACAGGCCATGTTATAAATATTTTGGAATCAGTCATTCTTGGGGAAGAAGAATTATTCCTGGTCTCTTTCGATATAAATGCCATGTATACGGCGATACCCCATGATGGTGGCATGCTTGCATTAGATCATTACCTAAGTGACTGTATGATGTGTCCATCAAAGGAGTCCATTCTTACTCTTACCAAACTGATTTTGAAATATAATTACTGGATATTTCAGAATACATTCTGTATACAAAAACGAGGAGTTCCTATGGGAAGTGCATTCTAACCTACAAATCTATATATGGGTCTGTTTGAGGAACATCATATTTATTCAAACCACAGTTATAAAAGTAACTTGGTATTATGGAAACGCTATTTGGATGATGTGCTCTGCATATTCATGGGTTCTCTGATAGAATTACAAATGTTCTTCAAATATTGTTCTGAATATTTATCCTTTACAATGGAATATGATAAACACAAAATTAGTTTCTTGGACATATGGATCATTCGTAATGGCGCCTACCTATATACTGACCTCTATCGTAAACTGACTGCACGTAATACTCTACTTCGGGCTGACTCTGAACATCCACACCATCTAAAGGATAGTCTCCCATTTAGTCAACTATGTAGAGTGAAACACATCTGTAAAACACCTGAAGATTTCAGTAGAAACAGATGAAATGATCAATAACTTCTCAAAAAGAAGCTATCATAGAACAGTATTGAACAATGTCATAGCAAAAGTAGAAACTAGTCCGAGGTCGGACTTACTGAAAACAAAAAATAATGTGACATCAAACAAAAGGATAATATTCTCAACTGAATATCATAGACAATCAGTGACATTGAGTACCATTATAAATAAGCACTGGCATATTCTAAAATCTGATACCCAACTAAAAAGCACATTTCAAGAACATCCTTTAATAGTGTACAAGAGAGGTAAAAAGTTAAGAGATCAGCTGGTGCATTCCTATCTGACCCCTGACACATCCAGTTCCCAATCTGTGCTGACTCCTATCCCAGATGGGAATAGACGATGTGGATCTTGCACCCAATGTAATCATACCTACAAATGTAGTAAATTTAAACATCCACACACAGGAAAAGAAATCCAAATTAAAGGGATAATTTCATGTAACACAACATCTGTAATCTATGCTTACTTGCCCCTGTGGTAAATCATACGTGGGCAAAACATTTAGAGCTTTAACAACGCGCATTGCAGAACACAGAAGTACCATTAGATGTAAAAATTTAAATTATCCTGTAGCAGCTCACTTTGCTGAATTTAATCATCCCATATCTTCACTAAAAT
>JAPSES010097266.1:0-20271 GCA_029822895.1 Maxillicosta whitleyi | reverse complement strand
AGCCTTGTTCCAATGGTTTTTGTGATTACAGATGGCACTGTAAAATATGCCTGTGTGAAAGACACTGGTATTGGTGGAGGTACAATGCGGACATGGCTTAATGGTTGTTTGATTTATGGAAGTGAATGAACCAGCAGAAGTTGAACAATAAATGTGTGTTTATAAATATATACATACAGAAAAAAAATCAATATGACTATAAACATATAACTGGAATAAATAACACAATATAAAAATAAACATGCAAATAGGGCAGCCATGGCTCAGGAGGTTGTCCAGTAACTGAAGGGTGGACAGTTTGAATCCCACTCTGTTCTAGTCATGTGTTGTTGTGCCCTTGGGCAAGACACTTCACCCTCCTTGCCTCCAGTGCTGCTACTCACACTGGTGTATGAATGCATTGGAATGTTTGGCGGTGGTTGGTGGTTGGTACGAACTAGCCGATTCCGTCAGCCTATCCAGAGCAGCTGTGGCTACATATATACTTTACCACCACCAGAGTGTGAATGAGTGAATGAATAATGGATCCACTGTACACACTTTGAATATGCATTCATAGAAAAGCGCTAAATAAATCTAATTCATTATTATTAATATAATTGTAAACATACAATATAACTATATACATACAATGTAACTGTAAGCAGCAGTGGTTGGAGAGAATAAATAAAACAATAAAATGTCGTTTTCCAGTCTGATGATGACTGTTGAGGGTCATCACAGTCTACTACTCAGTCGTCAGCCCCTGGCTGGTTCCATATTCAGTACTCCATTGTAACATACATGTTTGAAATCCATCCATGTCCACAGATGAGGAAACATTGTTCTAGTCATAGGAGGAAGTCACTTAGGTAGTTATGATGGAACATCAAATATTTGTGGACCTGCTCTGAAGATAATTTGTACTTTAACCTATGAAACATTTAACCACAATGCACCCACATTTATCGACCATTAGGTATCACCCATTTACCAGGATCCTGTCTGGAAGAAGACAAAACCTAATCCTTGTCATTGTGATGTTACTTCAACATAGATACTGAATCACAGATGATTATGTCCTTATTTTTGTTAGCAGCTGCTGATACATGTTTCAGACAAGTTAAAAGGAACAAAGATTACTGCTGAAATATATGTGTGCTTATATATATATATGTGTGTGTGTGTGTGTGTGTGTGTGTGTATATATTTCACATAAACAAAGGTAGTTTTAAAATGTGTGTGTGGCTGTATCCTGATTGAAAGCAGTGACTGTAAAATTGGGATCTCACAAATATACAGACTTCCAAATATCTATATTACCACTATTTTTACAGCCCCCAGACCTGTTATACAAAATAGCAATGCCTTTACTGACTTAACCCCCCCCCCCAAAAAAAAATGCTTTGTATCCGATTGTGTGACTGTATGGTTGTCTCAACCATTAAATGACTTCTAGATATGGGTTATAAATATTCCTTGCAGAGGAGACGAAGTCAGAAACTAAATGCAGCGGAGGGTGAAGAGCAGGTCGAGAGGTGATAGAGGGGTAGAGAAGAGGAAACGCCATTGAATGTTAATCTGTCACTTAGACAGTTTTCTGGCACCGGTCCATATCTGTCACAGAGCAAACAAAATACAGCATGATACACATGCAGGATCTTTGGCTTTTAAGAAAACTACATCACTATGTTTTATACTTTTAGCAGGTGAATTATAGCTAACTCAATGTAGACATAGCAGGATGTTGAATATTTTACTATCCCTTTCATAAGTTTGAAGTCAGATAATCTATTGGTTGAACTTTAGGTTTGGCTTTTCCATAAGAATGACACTCCCTTCATACACCTGTAAACACTCAACCACTTTATCCAAACAAGGAAATATTTCCAGATTAAGTACGACTGAATTTCAAGCATATGTTTTCAATTGTAGAATCACTTAAAAGTATAAGGGATAGTTCATCCCCATCATCAGTGTTGTACATCCACACTGACTGACCCCCCAACAGTGTCCTGTGAACTGAGTTCTGGTCCAGTTTTGGTCCTAATCACTTGGCCCTACTTTCAGTAGTCAGCAGCATGACAGTGCACTGATAGTACAGGAGAGAAAGTAGGGCCAAGTGATTATAAATTGGGACTTTTTTGATGACATTGGTTTGTGATGTAAATAAATCACTCTTTTGAACACATGCTGTTTTTAGAAGAAAAACATTTTATTTTAGTGACCCTCACAAACTTGCTGGACTACTTTCATTTCGACCAAAATCAGACAAGAACTGGGCTCATAGGACACTGTCAGGGCTAAGTCACTGTGAATGTACTACACTGATGATGGGGATGAAATACAGATTCATGTAAAAAATCCCAAACTATGCCTTTAAGTGGGTGTCATCCTAGAAAAACAAATAAGTAAATATAAATAAATTAACATCAAACGTGTCATATTGACTTTTAATGGGTATTGAATCATTGACTCACAAGACAACATTAAAACCTCCGGGTGTTTTCATCGTGGTGTAATTCAAGTGGTCTGAAGGGAAATGAGACATGCACACTGTTAACTGTGGTTTTTAGGCTGTAGAAAATATACCCCCATAATGAGAGGCATTAGCCAACCCTAAGTGGTTTCGGACAAATAGGGGATTAAATATGTGAGTGATGTGCGTAATTATTGATTAGTGATTCTAACACATGTGACTCAGTTCATCAGTGCCTTCCTTTGCCCCAGTGAGGTAAAACAACATCATATAATCTGTATGTATTAATCAGACAGAACTGCAGAAGACATGTGAAATTCTCCTTTTATTTCTGCTCTTACAGCTTGAAATGTTCACAGTTGTCTTTGAATAAGACAACTTTATAAGATTTTGTTCCTGTGTTGCTAACATCGACTAGCACAGACAAATAGACAGCAAAGCGTTCTGTCAATCATCACTCACACTCACTGATGGTTTCTTTAACTGTGATGCATTTGAAAGAAACACTGTACATCCAGGCTTGTTAGTCTTGGCAGTTTGTGCTGCATTCTAAAAGGCCTGCAGGAAATGAAATCGTGCACCGTTTCCAGGCTTTTAGTTGAACTGGTTTATTTTCATAGAGTGGGAACGTGTGACCCAGCTGTGGGCAAATGTGTTTAGTCACAGTCACAGAATGGATCATGTTGATTCTACTTTACCAGTATGAGCACAGCCCATAATCCAACATTAATCCAACATTACATCATCTTCACTGGAGCCCTTTGTCCTCAGCAACTTTCAACACTGGACGCCGTCCTTGGAGACATTTGCTTCTTAAGCTACTTGATCCAATCTCTGACCTAAGCGAAACCACTCCGGATAAATGTACAGTCAAACCTTCAAATTGCACTCTTCAGTCAGTACCACGATTTTAATTGTAATTATTTATGATCATTTTATAGCTAGCAGAAACCTGGCAAACGACCCAGCTGGGAAATCATCTCATTTGTTTGATTCAGACAGACGTGGGACGTAAAACAAAGAGACCATAATATTAATTTGATCTGGAGTGAATATAAGCATATATCATTACACTGTGGAATTGATATGACCAACCATAACACACTGAGGAATAGCAACACATTTTGATTCTTTTCTCATGCAGCCATAATATAATTGGTTGTCTGCAAAGAAAATTAAAAATATACTGTTTTATCTTGACATAAATCTTTAGTCAACCAATATAAATGTATAGAATGGAGATTTCTTATTGATTCTACAATGACCCATTATTCATTATTTATTTATTCATCATTGGACAGCAGTAATGTTCTTTTGCTTTGCTGTAAAACCTGCTCAGAAAAAAAGTTTGACCTCAGCATCTTTGGAAAATCTATTTTACAATGGAGAGTTTGGAAAAGTAATTGAGCCATGAAAATGGAAACAACAACTTTCTTTCCTTTTACTGTTTTACCACACACATTAAAAAAAAAAAAAAAAAAAGGCCCACGATGACTCACAGGTTAAATACTATCCATTACATCAGTGTTTAACTTTTTTTTAAAAAAAAAACAAAGGCCCACTAATGGCATCATGATCCTCCTGCAGGTTCCCTGAACCTGAAAAAAATTGGAGGTTGGTGGCAAGGTTCATAGTTTTGGATTTTTCTTTGTAATTTAGTTCTATTTAGTTTTCACTTTTCCTCCTCTAATTCAGTTAGTTTTAATTAGTATTTGAGTTGGTTTGCTAGTTTTTGTATTTTTTCTTTTTCTACATGCTTAGTTTTAGTTTTTTCATATCTTTTATCTTCCTTGCTGTCCTACTTGCGGGGTGGCTCATTGATTGAGACACCAAAATATGTACAGTATCATGTATACATTTCCTATATCAGGTGAATATATTTAGTAATAGCCTGTTATATTTTATATGAGCTCTGGCATGGCCACACTCCCCTCTCTCAGAGGCAGGCTCCTATCACATCCACCTGCTGCCGCTGCACTGCTCTTTTCATTCAGAGCAGATAAGGTTCTTTTCTCCAGCTGGATTATTGCACCTCATCACCTACAATGACATAGGCTTCTTCTACCATCCTTTCCCACTGGACTCTAACTACCACACCAATTTTGTTCCTTTCTTTCTGTTAATACATCTGTTTCTCCCTTCATCACTTTGCATTTGAGTCCTATCCTAGTGATGCAAGGATCAGCAGGACAGGTTAATCCACGGGTATAGAGGAAAATTCAAGTATTCAGCAGCTTTACATACAACACAAGAAGACAAAACAAACAGACAGTGGGTTAGTACCAGAGTGACATTAGGGTTAGTACATATACTCTAAAAGACATTTGCTAATCAACTACTCTAAAAGGGCATCTGTACAGTACTGTAAATAAAGACTTCTGATTGTGTAACAGTGATATAAAGTGAAGCAGTGATCTAAGTGTAACAGTTATTTAAGTGTTCTACAGTGATTTGAAAATTGGGTGTAGTTCAGCTACATAAAAGTCTCATTGGATCAGTCCTGATGTGGTCATGACTAAGGCTGAGACCCCCCTGACGTGCAGTCTCCCAGTCTGACAAACAGTGGTCTCTCTGAGGTAGTTCCTAATCCAAGTCAGGTGTGAGTCCACTCCCTGTACAGCTTGTCTCTCAGAATGATGGGCTGGAGTGACTGGGTAGCTTAGTGGTTCACACCTCTGACTTTGGTGGGGAAGGTTGCCAGTTTGAATCCCAGGTGGGCCCTTACATGCTTACAAGCTATACATGCTTATACCTTGTAAATTGCTTTGGATGAAAGCATCAGATAAAAAGCACCACAGATAAAAGCATCAGCCAAATGTAATGTAATCTAAAAAGTGAGGGTCAGGGGATGTGACAGGGAGGGGGCTGGAGCCAGGACAGGTGTGAACAGCAGAGGTGTTGGAGTTGGTGTTGGGAGATCACTACAGGTGTGAAGAGGGGCCTGGATTAGAGGGGGCTGCAGCCTGTTGGCACAGTCCAGACTTCTTCTTAATTTGTTGGTGTTAGAAGACAAAGAAGGGGTGACGTAGGCTTGGCAACTTTCAGGGCTTATAACAAAAAAAAAAAAAACTAAGTTATGACAAAAGACTGAGATCTGTTTTTTTGACAAGAGTTTACTCATCATTTGGTGCTATGTAGAATTTTGTCAAGTTGCCAAGTTCACGGGGGTTGGTGTGTGATTTGTAGAGTTCAATAAGACAAAAAAAAAAAAAAATTTCAACCTGGTTTAATGTGTCTATGACATTCCTACTGGCTGCTTGGGCCATTTTTGTGTACCTGGGTACTGCTAGAGAATTTTTCACATTTTTGTATCTAAGGATTCATTTTATATTGCATCAAATTTTTCGCAAGACACATGTGTGCCCAATTTGAGTTATTGAGTATGTTGAGGGGGTCAAATACCAGTTTAAAGTGGCACTGGTACAAAAAGAAATTAAACAGAATACAAGAGGGCCTTGCCTTTCAGGGTGAGAGGGAGTTACCCTTTGCACTCAGTCCCTAAACATGTCCCAGGTCCTTATGATGAGGGGTGCCTGCAGTAGAAATACAATAACCCTACCCTTAACCCTAACCATCTAACCCTAACCCAATCCTGTTAGGGGTCAACCCTAACCTTGACCCTAATCTTAAACCTAACCCTGTTCCTGTTCCTATTCCTAACATTAATCCTAACCCGACTCTATTCATAACCCTAATCTTGACCCTATTCAGAACCACAGTATTTATCAACACAGTCCACATTATTCTTTCTGCTATCTTGGTAAAGTCTGAAGTGGTATCTGTGCCTCTATCTCCATATTGTAGATCTTGCCAAAGACTCCATTGTAATCCTGACCCATATGGTTCTATCAGATCTAGATGAACCATGGTTCTGGGTGTGTGGTCATCTGAGGGGTGAGATGTAATGGTGTTCCCTTTGCTCTACTCACTGAAATAAAATGACATTACTTGAATGTTTTAATTGGGGCCACTGTAGAGACTGAAATATCCAAAACTCATCCTATATTTATTTGAACATTCTTTTAAATATTTTGGTCATTTTTTTCTGTTTTGTTGTCTAACTGCCACTAATCCATCTTTACTCCTACAAATCTAGATCATGATTTCAATCAGCTATTCACATCACGTGTCTCAAATCACATTGTTATTTCATTATTTGACCTCATTATTAACCTTAATTTGCTCTTTTATTAAAGCTATTTTTATTCAGTGTGTTACAACCTGATTATGTCACATGGATGGATGTTTACATTTACCAATGGAAATGCACTTTTTTTTTTAGTTACACCAACTTTCTCTCATTTGAGTTTATAATATAGTAATCCTGTTATACAGCTTTCCTAAGTTCTTCTTTGTTCTTTGAACAACTCTAAACTGTTGATAAGACTATTCTTTTACATATCACCAGGCGTGGTTTTGTCCTGGAGCTCCATCAATATACGTATTATCTTGAAACATAATACTTTAAAAATAATGACTGTGCTGTATGAATTATTCACTGTTTCCCATTTCCATTCCAGCTGACACAGTACAATGAGAATGTTGTTTTTTTTAATAACATGCCCACTGCATTTACTGACCAAGTTCCTGTCTTTGTCCTGGAGGAAAAGACCAATGACATAGACCCTGTATTTGGATTGAGTTATTTATCATCGTATAGTAGAGATTATGTAAAAACTACATTTCTACATATAGAATAGATCATACTCTCTTTTATATGAAATCCATGTTCCTCTAAACCTTCATCTTAATCCTTTTTCTTTGTGAATTACTGATAGTGGAGCTCAGAGTTGCATCACTAGGAAAAGGGCGACATAAAAGAGACAGAAATGGTGAAATGTCACCACCTCATCATATTCCAGTAAATGGCTTTGGACACTTTGACTTTGCAGCTCATTAAAGCTCAGTTTAAGACCTGGTCTATATGCAGAACTACCATACTTTCCAGACTACAAGCTGCTACTTTTTCCTCACTTTGAACCCTGCAGTTTATACAACGATGTAGGTTGAGTATAGATTTTTACGGGCTAACAGCCTCCAGGGGGCGCTCACAAAAGCGAAACAGTCAGGTGGAAGAAGTGATGCATTGGGGAAGACGCTAGATTCACACACCCATCATGGAAAACACACAAAGAAATGCATTAACAGTGAAGAGGAGTTCAATGGTTTCACTGGTAGAAGGAAGATGGAGATAGCGATCAATTACTTTTTTTTTTTTTTAACCAGCCGTTTTACTGCCGCGTTACAGGCGCTGTTTGGAAAACAGCAGTGAAGGGACACATTTTTAAATAATCCTGTTTACCATCTTTTTGGGTAAATCTCTCATGTCACAATGTGGACACCTATGACTTATAGTCAGGTGCAGCTAATCAGGTGTGTCATATAGCCCAGAAAGTACGGTAGTCATTCTTTATATTTACATTACATTACATTGCATTTGGCTGAGGCTTTTATCCAAAGCAACTTAAAAGGTATAGGCATGTATGGTGTAAAAGGCCTTGCCCAAGGGTCCACCTGGGATTCGAACTGGCAGCCTTCAGCACCAAATTCTGCTGTGTTAACCACTAAGGAATAATTAAGACTTACTTACTTACTTACTGCAGGAAAAGTGAACTCAAAGCCCTATGAAACATACCAAAATAAACCTTCCATACACAGTGTTAAAACCGTCTGTTCCTGCTGTTTCTGTGGTTACCAGTGGCTGCTTCCTGGTGCACTTGGAAATGTTATGATTAAAATTGGGATTAGGGTTAGGGTTAGGGTCAAACCTAACCATCTGGAATGGACCTCACTGTACACACATTTTTTTCTCAGACCAATCAGTATCCAGATCTTTTTTTTTTCTAGAAATAATATACACTTTTATGTTCTGATCTAGAGACACAAAGGACCATCCAAACAGTTACCAAAAGAGGCCAGGGTCTGTTATGGTTCAGGGTTGTGTTAGTCATACTGCCTTAAAGTCAACACCTTTTCTATAGACCTTCAAGTACTTTTAACGAGAAAGTACAAAATAATGTGAACATATTCCAATGATCTGGATGGTCCTGGACTGCTCTGATGCAAAACCCACCTGTCCCCAATGGAGAATATGTGACACACAAAATGTGACAATGAACACCATGTAAGAAGATTTGGGTGTGGTTGAAAAAACAAATAAAAACAAAACTAATAATCATTTCAAAATGGCTACATGATTTAGAACAGGGGTATCAAACATGCAGCCCAGGGGCCAAAGATAGCTCACCAAAGGGTCCAGTCTGGCCCTTAGGATGAATTTGTGAGTTGCTAAAGTTGCATTGAGATATTAATAATCATTTTAGTTCAGGTGTCACATACAGACCAATTCAATTTCAAGTGGGTAAAAACAGTAAAATACTACCATATATCGAATAAATTCTTATAACTGCAAAATTTCTACCTTGTAAATGTAAACATTTTCATGTATTTTCACCAAAACAAAATGTAATTTCTCAAAAAAAATGAATAACCTGAACAAATATGAACTACCAATGTCTTAAGTGAAGTGTAATTTTAACAATATTATGTCTGTTACTAAATATTTTGTGTATTTGTAGAGCCACAAGTTACAATGTATATGTGTAAATGATAAACTGAAGGATAATATTAAAATTACCCTTTCAGTTTGTTCATGTTATTAACGTTGTTTTAAAGGATAGTTTGTAGATGTAAACATTTTCATAATGTAATTTTACTTTTTTCACTCAACATAGACAAAAGTTTGGAGTTAACATTTTTTATACATTATTTTGTTATTATTTTAGTGCCCTGGCCCACTTCAGATCAAATTTGGCTGAATGAGTGATTCAAAAGTAGAAAACATGTGTATGCATGTGCTGTCAGTGATATATTCCATCCACTAATGTTCCCTTTTGAAGTCCTGACCGCTGTCCCGCTGTTACAGCCATGAAATAACCATTCCTTCAACATCCAGACATGCTTCATGTTTAATTACAATCTATTTAATCCTGTGTCCAGAAACACATTTAAGCCCCCTCATCTGTCACAAACCAGAAATATTGATAGAAGCCTCATTAACATGGTTATCATTTCATGGCCTTTTCCCAAAGGGCCATCCATTCAGCTGAAAAATGAAAGTGGAGTTGGACTGATGGACTATTGGCTGAATCAAGCCCAGGTCACTTCTGCAAAGGTCATTCACAATTACACACACAGAGTATTTCCCTTTCACTCATGATGGTGAAAGAACTATTGATCTGGCTGTATTTATGAAAGCTGATTACATTGACTCATGCCCATTTTGGGAACTGGAAACAGGAATTACAGTCCTTTTCTCATCATAGGAGATAAGATTCTGGCTCTATAGTCTGTGTTGTCAGAGAAAATCCTGAGTGTGATCAATAAGTACCCTGACTCAGAGATCAATGGGTACCCTCAGTGGACTCAGCCTCCACTGCTGTTCTATAACGATTATACACAAACAGGGATAGACTTCACATTAATGGTTGAAACCTGATTTAAATAATTTCAAAGGGTCTTAAGTTGCAGAAGCATGGGTGTCTGTAGTGATTTAATGCATATAATAATGCAGTGATTCCTAACCCCTCACTCCAGACACTGTCCTGTCCTTCACTAAAACCAAAGTTAAGGTAACTCTTGATTTTGTTTTTTGATACTGATGAGTCAGGTGCATTTTTCAGACATGGTGGATGGGGGGGGGGCATAGCTCAGGTTAATTATCTGACATGGCCAGACTGTTGCTCTGGCTGTAGGGTCTCAAAGTTTCAGAGGTTGAGAGGGTATGACTACTGGATAGTTGACTATTTTTAAATGCAGACAAAATATATTTTGAGAGAGTTCATACAGACTTTTAGGTGTATAAAAGGACTACACAATATTAGGAAAACATGAGATCTGTAATAACGTTATTGAATATTGCAATTATGATATGGTGGTTTTAGGTCATAGAAAATATACAATTCCACACCTTGAAAACCAGTTGTCCATGTAATTACACTCAAGACATGCAGACAATATATAAATAAATAGAAAAACATGACTTAAATATTTACTGTTTTTCTTCCCTGTACTTGCTGCCAACATAGACTGATGCAGACAATTTAAAAAATAAATGCATTGTTTCCAACACTGTTAATGGGAGAAGTCCAGCTGCATCTGCAATGCTGGCCATAAATCACCTTGAACCCTCTAAACATTTTCTGCTATTGAAAACAAAATTAAATTGAACTAAATAAACACCTGAAAACAAGCTTAAAACATTCAAAATGTATAATAAAATTAAATACCATCATTTAACTCCAACTGCAATGTCTCAACTTAAACTAGTATCCTTTTCTTTTGTCTAAAAAAACATTTCTTGGGTCCAGTAGTTGTTGCAGAACGGGGTCTTGTTTTTTCTCGCTCCACTCATTACAGTATGTCTCTCCACACCTAAAACACCATGCACTTGATAGGGATGCTAAGTCATAACATAACTGTCGTGTCATTTCTTGGTCCGAACAAATGGCTGAGCTGCTAATTAGCTAAGATGCTAATATTCACTAGCACCAAACTTTCCTATTGTCTTATTTGTTTAACACTCCATGCACAGCCCCATCCCTTTCCTCTTCATTGTATTATCACATGTGAAGGGGTAGAACGACAACTGGGTGTATTTTATGGACTGAGAAATAAGGCAGTTTGGTGAGAGCGAATGTTATCATCTTAGCTCATTAGTGCCCACTGTCACACCTGGGTACGTGGATGAGAACCAAGGAGTCTTAGACTTGAATGTAAAAATACAATTTATTGGGCAACACAGAGGAGCTATGATATAAATCTGGAGTTCACAAGGATAATCCAGAATCAGGGGTGAGGGACAGGCCAGGGGTCGTAAACCGGGAGAGCAGGAAATCGAGAACAGAAGTACAGACAGGGATCTGGCTGTACTTCTGTTCTGTTATTTCTCACGTTGTACTACATAAAACCATGCGATCTGAATGGGAAAGATGACAGACATTATTTGCTCCCAGAAATCTCAGAGTAAATAATATGTTACAAAGCACTACAGCTATGCGTGAGTGGTGTAATGTCTTGAGTACCTTGGATTCTGATTTTTGTACTTTACTGCAAATACTTCTTTGTATATTTGTAATCATGACCCCTTTTTGAAAAGAAAAACTGACATTTTAAAAGTGATCCTTTCATGGTAACTGAATCAGTTATATTCTTCATATACAGTGCTCAGCATAAATGAACCCCCTTTAAAAAATATGATTTTAATCAATATCTCAAAGAAGACATGAGCAATTTCAAAAATTTGGACAAAACTGACTTTTATAGAACTTTTCATTAATTCAGAACACGATAGTAATGTTGATATATAGTATAACTTAGGTGACAAAATCTAAAGTTTTACTGAAACGAGTTGATGCAAAAAATTAATACAACCCACAACAAAAACTACTAAACCTAGAATTTTATGTGACCTCCGTGATTTTTAAGAACAACATCAAGTCTTTTAGGCATGGAGTGAACAAGTTGGTGACATATTACAGCATCTGTCTTTTTTCATTCTTTAAGAACGACCTCTTTTAGACCTTGGATGCTGGATGGAGAGTGATGCTCAACTTGTCTCTTCAGAATTCCCCACAGATGTTCAATTGGGTTCACATCAGGAGACGTACTTGGCCACTAAATCACTTTCACCCTGTTCTTTAGAAATGCAGCAGTGGCCTTTGTACTCCTCACCTTTGCAGAACCATACACTTATATAGCACTTTTCTACACCTTGGTACTCAAAGCACTTTACAAAGCCATACATTCACCCATTCACACACACACACACACACACACACACACACACACACACACACACACACACACACATATATATATATATATATACACCTACTATACTAATGTACCATGCAAGGCACTGCAAATGCCAGACCCTACTGGGAGCAATTTAGGGTTCAGTGTCTTGCTCAAGGACACTTCGACATGTAGACAGTGGGAGCCAGGATTTGGACCACCATTGGATAACCCACTCTACCAACTGAGCCACAGGCTCACTTTTGGAGCCATCATTTCCAAATACATTGATCTGGGTCTCATAACTCCAGAGTATTAAGTCCCAGTGGTCTTAATCTTCTTCAGTGTGGGTCCTGGCAAATCTGAGGCAGGCTTTTTTGTGCATGGGCTTCAGGAGAAGCTTCCTTTGTGGACAATACCATGTATGCCATTCCTCTGCAGTGTACGCTGTATTGTGTCACAGGAAACAATAACCCCAGTTACTTTTAACGAACTGCAGTGAACTTGCCTGGCGTTTTTCTTCAACCCTCCTTTTAGAAGACGATCCTGTGGAAGTGTTACCTTCTGTGGACAGCCTGGGTGTCTCTGTGAGATGGGTGAAGTTCCATCTGTTAAATTTTTGGAACACTTTAGCTGCAGTATTCTGAAAATGATTCTGATTCTGGTAAATAAAGCCTTGATGATCTTTTTGTAGCCGTCACCTTCCTTGTGTAAAAAAATATTTTCTTTTATTCGCCATTGACATAACAAGCTACTGCTCTAGCGCCATGAAATTACACAGTACTGGTTTGGTTCAACTCTTTGCTGGTTGTTGAATCTCTTTACACATCTGGAATACATTTTAGGTGAAGTTATAAAGTCATACAGACTCACTCAAATGCCTGCATTTAATTCTACTTGCATATTATTTTTTTTAAAAGTATTTACATTTTGATGCCTTTGAAAATGAACAGACAATATTAGGCTAAAAAATTTTTAATAAAAGATTTTAATACAAAAGGTGTGTGAGTTGAGTTTAAAAGGGAAATGGACATCTGTGAAAGATAAGGGCTTCTTGCCAAGTGTCTGGACAAGCTTATGCAGCCAGAAAGTCAGTCTGGAACTCCCTCTCTTGCTGTCTTCCATTGTACGCATCCTCTCGTGGTCCTTTAGTTTCTTATAATCCTGCTTAAATTTCTTCAGCTTTTCTCGTGTTTGTTTGTCTTGCAAAATGATAATTTCACATAAACTCAATTGTTTTGTGTCGTCGCTTCAAAGACCCTCTGAATATCCTGAGCCTTGTTGTTGATCAACTTGTTCTAGCTTCTTTCTTGATTCATTTTCCAAATTATCAAAAGATGAAGCTTGTAGAAATTAACTAAACAAAACAAAGTTTGCTGCCACACAGTGGCTTAGTGGCAGGTGAATGGAATGTGGAACACTGCAAGTGTCCACCATTCAGCGTTCTCCAACACAGCTTTATCGCTCAAGAATTCCTGGTAATCTGAAAAATACTACCTCCCTATCAGAAACTTCTTTGGGTAAAGTTTGTGTGCAAGGGTAAGATTTTTACCCAGGTAATTTAGGTGGAAATGCACTTGGGTTTTTCAAACTTCTGCGTAATGCTAAAAGTTCCTGCAAAAGTTCCTGCAGTGGAAAGGGGCCTCTTGTAACCTCAAAGCAGACAAAGCCTTGTGCCCCCTGGACTCTTTGGGTTAGCGTTATGAGAGTATTTGAGTGTGTATGACTTGTATAGAGGAAGATGGCTGGTGCGAGACCCAATGTGTGTGTGAGTGTGTGTGTGTGTGTTCCACGCCTGGTTGTGTCAGGAAGGGCATCCGACGTAAAAACCTCTGCCAAAATCAACATGCGAAGGTGAGTGTGTATGAATGTATGTATATGTATGTGTGTGTGTGTGTGTGTGATTGAGCATGTACACATGTACATGAGTATGTGTATGAGTGTATATATGTGTGTTTGTGTGCGTGTGTCAGTGTGACTGAGCTGTGTGTGTGCACTCACGTGCATTTATAGCGCTCACGTCTTCGTGCCTGTAAATACTTTTCCTCTGACCCAGTCCAAAAGTGTCTGGCATCTGCACACACTCCAAGCAGGGCACTAAAACACTTACATAAGTGGCAGTTAGAGGTGGTCAGGACATTAAAATCAGCTCTTGGGTGATTGAAAACAGACTTTGTCTCGTCTATTCAACACCTTTAAAGCCTACATCTGTTTTTTTTTTCCATCTCCCTGCTATTTTCTCTTGGGCTCCTGTCGTCCTTTCATTATAGTCTGACTATTTCCACAGAAAAAAAAAAAATAAAAAATGTTGCTACCTAAATGGAAAGGTGTTCCACAGTAACCATACAGAGCAGAGAAGCATGATGGACATTTATAACATTTGATCCTCTTTTTGCTTTCCCAGTCTTACGGTCATCTCAGGATCTATTGGATGTTGTACTGTGATGATGCTAGACTGTGAGGACTCTGGCTGTGGTGCTGTCCATCACTGTCAAGTGTTATTGCAGCTCATTACTGCAGTAAAGGGAAACTGCTTGCCTGTCAGTTTTTTGTGTTGAGTCTGGTGTTGAGACTGATGTCGACCTTGTAAAATGAATGATATACCTTTTAAGATACTGGAGTGTGATTGATTAGGCTGTACACCGCCCTTGCATCACTGTACACAATTGTACCATTCCTGATGCTCCCAGATAACTGGAGGATTTGTACAGAACCCATGGGCATTTATATGCAGATAATTTATGCAATACATTTGACCTCTGCATTAACCCGGTTGGATAATGGCCTTACTGCACTTATATTTGCACGCCCCTTTCAACTTAAAAATAAAAAACCATTAGGCTTGTCATCACTTTTTCCACCTAATTGTAAGTATGAATCCTACCCACTTCTCCAGACTCACTTGTGATGATTGGTGTAAATGGTAATCAGAGTCAACATCTCACATGCTGAACATGTCTTTACTGTCTGTACTTGTTATTTGTAGTGCATTTGTTACTGATGTTTTGTTCATGTTTTCCGCTCTTATATCTCCCATTTAAGACGTCTTTTTTAACTTTGTTTCATTTCTTTTTTCTCTACCCAATTTACTCATTTCAAGTTCTACTTATCTTATATTACCACTGTAATTATCACCACGGTTGTTATTGATTGTATTGATATTTTCTTGTGAGGGTCTCCACCACCCACTTTCTCCTTTCCCTCCCCCCTTCACTCCTTCCTTCTCTCCTGCCCCTCTCTTCTCCTCCCCTCTTCATGTCAGGTTCAGCATTGAAATGTGGTTCAACAAAACTCAAAGACAGTAAAATATCAAGGGGAGCCTCACATACTTTATGAAGTTTTCCTAAAAGACAATTGGACTCAGATCTAGATTGAAGTCATTGGATACAGTTTTAGATTAAAAAACAAACAAACAAACAAACAAAAAAAAAAAACATTGGACACAATTTTAGATAAAATACATTGCATTTACATTTTTTTAATGGCGGTTAATTGTGTTGCCACCATCCTAAATGTCACTGGTGAATGGCTTTTGTGTAATATTCTTGTCTATTTGATACATTTGCATTTCATTTCTTCATCCAGTTGTGTAAAAGCCTTAAGGCTGACCACTGCCTCTCAAAGCTGTTTCAAAAACACAATATTCTTTCTCTTTTGATGAACCAGTAACTTTCAACCAACTTCAAACTAATCACTAGTCTTTCTGTCTGCCTCCCACCCTCTGGGAGATGTACCTGACCAGACATGATCAGTCCATATCATCAGCCTACAACTGTTCAACATGAATATGTGTTTTATTTTCTACATCTGTGACAGACTCAAGCAAAGCTTCAGGTGATGGTAGAGTTTGTTTCATAGTGTCTCATACTGAACTTGAGTTAACTTGATTAATATGTTCCATATGCCTTCAGTCAACAGCAGTATTCATAAAATCAAGTTTAAAAACAGATTAAAGTTTTTTATTTTATTTTATTACGTAATTTGGTTATTTCTCTAAAGTCCAGGCAGTATACAGAACAGAGCAGAGTAGTGACTTATATGGGGAGTGAGCGGGGATGTATTTTATTATATGTTTGGAATTATATCCTGGTGTCTATATGTTGCTTTCACTCACATAAAGACATTTACACCATAAACTGACAATGAAAGTGACACGACTCGTACTAGGGACATGAACCCAAATGCAGAGGAGGAAGGAAACAGTGGATATAAAACAGAACAGTTTATTAAAAACAGGCAGAGGTACAGACTGGCACAAGCAGAGACTTGGGAAACTCAAAACTGACGTGACGAACTAGCAACGAGACACTGACAAGACAAGGATAATATACACTGGAGCATGGTGAGAAACAAGACACAGGTGTGATACATTAAGGTGGGGTCAGGCAATTACACAGGTGGGAAAGAGAGAACAGGAAGTAAAGGTAACAAACACCACAAAAGAGGGAAACTACAAAATAAAATAGGAAAAGAGGAGACAAAGACTAAAGACTGGAGTCAGACGTAACAGAAAGAGCATAACTTGTTGCATGCAAAATCACCAGAATGCAGGAAATAAAGTGATTGTTGCTTAAAATATCTTTTGAAAAGGATCCACAAACTCCAATCAGCATGTCCACGATGTTCTGCCAAAGCCACGTGTTCCATTAAAGTACCCTGAGGAACACAAAGCTCCTCACTGCCCAGTGTTTGTCTATCTCTTTCTGTACTTTTCTCTTTCTTTACCCCCTCTCTTTTACTCCAATTGGTCAAGGCAGACTGCCATCCTCCAGGAGTCAGAGTCTGCTCCAGGTTTCTGCCTGTTAAAGGAAGTTTTTCCTGTGTTTGCTCCTGGATTCTGTTGGGTTTCTGTAAATTGGCCTCAGAGTCTGGTTTCTCCCAGCTCCATATGTAAAGTGTCATGAGATAACTTTTGTTATGATTTGGTGCTAAATAAATATTTTTTTTTGTCACCTTTTTTGACAATTTGTTTTGAGGGGCTTTTTTTTTTGCTCAAGTTTTCAAATGTATATGTGCTGCACTGGCCTCAGGTATAAGAATACCTTCTATAAATACTGTAGGCAGACTACTCTATTATTCCAAGTAAGTTATTTATATAACATTTGTATAGAATGATTGTCACCCGATCCATGTTAAGTAGGAAATCACTGTAACACTCTACGAGTATAAGAGATGTCCACTGTAGTTAAGAGAAAGTAAGGGATAGAAGAGTGTGATAATGTCTGTCATATACAATAGTATTCAGGATTAGGGTATCCATATAGGGTCTCTCTGTGGGTGGTGCAGTGGTTGAACTCTTTCTGAATTGATCCCAGAGTGACTTCTCTGACATTAATGTGTGCGGATGATAATGATACTGTTGGCATAATAGGTGATAATGGTACTGTGTGTGTGTATTATAGTAAGTGATATGCAGAAATGGTCGCCAGACTAATCCAGTTATTACTTTGATCCAGTCACCAGTTTATACCAGTCATCAGTCTAATCCATACTGGTAGACCAATGTTACTGACCTCCGTCCCATCAGCACTGTTTCTTTCAGTTGTGTGTCTGGAACAGTGACCCGTCCCTACGCCCTTGTTGTGTCAACTGGCAAATAAAGGACTCTAGTGATCAACATTTTGGTACAGATCCAAAAGTGGATGTGACATTTACACCGTAAATTTGGATCCTGCTTTTACCAAAAGCCATTTCCAGGTCTGACTGATCGATCATTTGCTTTTGTTTCTGAGCAACATCCAATGATATGACCTTGTTCTAATAGTGTAGAACACACTGGAATAATCCAAGGTCTCCTGGGGCTGGGACAGTCGCAGGACGACCTCAGGACATGCTGACTACAAAGGATCTTGTGTATTCGCTGACAGCGCATACAGAAACATCCGTGTACTCCTCCTCCTCCTCATCTCAGATACCCTGTGTTTATTGGGAAAAAGTGAAATCTCAAGGTTTAGGGCAATTTTAATAAATTTGAAACTGGTTGAAAAAAAAATCTGTCTAATTCTAGTCACGAGTCTAATCCAGTCATTTGTTTTATCCAGTCACTGGTCTAAGAATAGTCACCATACCAATCCAGTCACCAATATACAGTAATCTGGTAACCAGTCTAATCCAGTCACTTGTCTAATCTAGTCACCAGTGTAATACAGTCATCAAAGATGACCAAACTGAGGAGAACCACCAAACCCATCCTGGCCCCAGCAGGGTGTCTGCATAATGGCATCCAAGGCAACCAGCAGGAGCTCATTACATTGAATTAAGACTGAAGCAGCCTACTTGGAACAGGACTGAAAACCACCAGTATACGTGAGACATTATAGAATGTACAGATGTTTTGAGATAGTGACATTGTGGGACATATGAGACCCACATACCCTCATATAATATGACTTCTTTAAACTGAGGAGGTTTTTTTTTTTTCCCCTTTATGCTCATCAGCTTTAACAGTGCTTCTTGAATGATGCCCTTTCAATACCAGTTATTTTTCAGCTCCTTGGCATCTTTATATGCTTAGCCTGGTTACTGGGCTGTAGCCAACTGCACACAGCAGTTTCAGCTAAGTGTTCAAGGATCCTCCACAGATATAACTACATTGATGTTTCTCAATTGGCGTCTTCTTGGTTGATGTCCTATCTAATATGACAGTCAGCTGGCAGTTGTCAGAATAAAGCGTCCGACTGAATGACAATAGGCTCAGTTTACAGACTTGAGCAAATGTGAACCTGTTGGCATGTTGAATTTATAAACAGTGGGGAAAAAAATATATTGTATTGTCATTGACCTCCTGAAACACTACATATCTTGTAGTCGATGCACTCTCCATCAGATTCAGTTAACATGGTAGTGCATACACACATATAAGCCAACCAAAATAAAATTGATTGTTTTGTTCACCATCTGGAGTCTAAGGGTGATCGTGCAATACCCCATAACAAATCACAGAGCTCTGCTTAACTGTGAATGGAAAGTGATAATGAGGAAAGGGCACTGTATGTTTAATGGTGTATGAATGACTACTTGCACCGACTGCCAAGAACTCCTAACATTTGACTAAAAGGTTAGTTAATAGTCAATTATTAGTTATCATGTAAAAATTTGCTCATAATCAGTTCATACTAAAGACATATTTTCGCAAAATATTTGTCTTAAATTTAGAAGTGCTGTAACAATCAGTATCAGGACCCAAAAGCAGGTCACAGACCAAGGTAAAAGTGCAAGAGTCTTTAATGGTACAGTTCAAAGACAGCATGTGTCAAGGGGTTAAGTAGAGGGGATTGTCCAGTCTGGTCTAGGGGTCAAATACCAAGATTTCCAGTGAAGGTCAGGCAGCAGGGATGGTCAAAGACAAAAGGCAGGTCAGGTTCCAGGGAGGCAGGCTGTAGACATGGTCAGACAGAAGGCAGGTTCAGATCTGGATGAAAACAGACAACAGCAAGCAGAAACAGGTCAAAATACAGCGTCAGCCAGAAGAGTAACACAAGGAAGTCTTGATTACAATAACTATCTGGCAAAGGAGTGATTGCAGAGGAGAATATATAGGTCCAGCCTAATGAGCCTCAGGTGTGGCTCCTCAGGTGGGCTGCATCAGGTTAATCAGGAGGTAGGTCACAGGTGAATCAGAGGAAGAGAGAGAATGAGGGAAGACAGAGAAGACAAACACAGACATGATAAGTGCATTCCTACAATTGATGGATTTAATGTGAAATTTCCTCTTCCTTTATTTGTGGCTGTTCTTCCCATCTGTTAAGTCCCAAATGGATGATGTGTATGATTGTCACCTTTAAACTCAGTTTTCATGAGCCATTTAAGATTGAAAAGTCTGTGAGGATCACAGCAGGATGATGAAAAGGGATGAAAAAGTACTTAATAAACACACTGAAATAATTTAACTAAGTTGTATTTTGAAAGAAAGAAAGAAAATAACACACACAATGTACTTACTACAGTGCGACCCAAATTATTATGCAAGTTATGTTTTTAATTACTTTGTGGAAACTACTGGTGTTAGCCCACTATTT
>JAPSES010097257.1:0-20276 GCA_029822895.1 Maxillicosta whitleyi | reverse complement strand
TTAATCATCTGTTCCTTGTCTCAGAGCGAACATTTCCTGAAAATTTCATTAGGTTTGGTCAATAATTAATCGAGATATTGAGAAACTAAATTTTTGGCCCCATTGACCCTAAGTGATCCAGAATCCAGGGTTTCTTCCAGATCACCCCCAAAAGTTAATGATTTCTTCCTTGTGCCATTGGTAACAAATCCTGAAAATTTCATCAAAATCCGTCCATAACTTTTTGAGTTATGTTGCACACACACAGACAAACGCTGGCAAAAACATAACCTCCTTGGCGGAGGTAAATTTGATGAAGTGACAATTCAGGGTCAAATCGGGGTCCTAATTTCACTAAACAAGAAGTTTTATAAATTTATATCATGCTGGTTTGACACATCATTTTCTTACACAAAAGACAAAACAGCTTAAAAGCAAAATCTGCTCTTAAATTTCCCTACATCTTATAACCGTCTGATACGCACCTCCGCATAGATCACATTATTTCTTTCTTTTTTAAGGCATGCATCCTCAAGTCGGATTTTGTTATGACAATCGCTACTAATCCATCACTCACGACAGTCAACTTGAGGCCTATTTAGGTCCGGTCTAAATGTAGACAGCACCGTCACAAAGAAGTTAAATGACAGTGCATCCTCACTGGAGTCATTTGTCTGAAGATGCATCACCATAATCCTGGCTTTTTGTGCTTTTTTTAAATTTTTTTTTAGATTTTCTTTTGTTTCCTTTGAGGATGTTGTGGGCTGGATGATTCTCCTCTAGTTGCATTGTTCATATTTACATCACGTTAGGGAAAAATAATTGAGTCATTGGTCCAATCAGTGGTCTTATTTATACACGCCTATTGGATTGTTGGTGTAAAGAGGGTCCACAACAATACCCAAAAATGACTAACTGAAATGTCACTTTGTGGATGTCTATAAAATCCATCACCATAAAAAATCAGCACGTCTAGAATCCTCCAGCTACAACTTTTACTGATACTCAAAATACAATGCACTTTCCGCGCCCATCTGGGGGAGGGGCTACAGTTTCAGTTGTGGCTGCTTCCGACCCAATGATTACGGGATCTGAGGTGACTGGATGGACCCCCTCACCCTCAACTGTCTCTTCGGACTAGATGGACCCCCTCGTGTTCCCCCACCCTACTGCATTATAATAGACTGGAACCACATCCATAAATGGACGTCCATCAGTCCTGGTGCATCTACAGTCTGTCTGTCCATGGGGGTGGATCTCCTTCACTGTGCTTCTCCTCGATGTTTCTCTTTTCCCAGGGAGGGTGGACATTAATCCATTTTCTTCATCTACCATTGACTGTTGTTTGTTTAATTCTGTAAAGCCCTGTGAGGTAACCTCATTGTGAAATAGGGCTCTACAAATAAAATGTAATAGAACTGAAATAAATACAAACAAGTTCTCCCAGGCACAACAAACCCCGCCCCTCGCACATATTGTAGCTTATTCTGGCATGGATCCAGCGGATGTCATCACGTCTATGAGTGTAATGATGTCAGCGTATCAACTGCTTCTATACATCTGCCAAGTTTGAAGTAAATTGATACAAATTTAATGTTTTTGGAGACATTTGAAATTTTGCCCATTAAAAGTAAAGGGGAGGGCGAAAAAGATGTTAAAAATGCATGAGACATTTTAACTTTGACCTACTGTTCCCAAAATATAACATCTATTCTGGGTCACTGGCAATTTATAAACCCAATTTGGTATGAATTCAAGCAATAGTTATGCTGCTACAGACATGGGAAGTTGTGTCCATTATAAGTAAAGGGAGAAAAAATATATATATATCTAAAAATTAAAAAAAAAAATGCATAAAAAAATGTAGACTTTGATCTACTTTTCCCTAAATGTAACAACATCTATTCTGGGTCACTGGCAATCTATGAAAACAGTTTGGTATGAATTAAACCAACAGTTTTGCTGCTAGAGTGTTAACAATCAAAGAAACAAACGGAACCAAAAACAATACCCCTTGCCTTTGGGAGACGGGGTAATAAGTATTGTTAGTGCACATCATTTGGAATACACTCGCGATTGAAGCTAAGCTAGTAATTGCGGCATTGCAAAAGTGGTATTTATATGTAGAGTTAAATCTCCAAAATTGAGAGAGACTAGAAGAATGAGCACCTGGTAATGACTTGTGAATTGGGATGGCAATTTTGCAAAGACTCTTGAGTTTAATATTGTTAACTACATAAACTTACTTGCTCTATTGATCAAAGCATGACTTCTATACTGACTTTCTATTTGATGTTAGAACTGCAGGTATCAAAATAATAGGGAAAAAATGCCAGAAGTTGGAAATAGACACTTAACTTTTGCAGCTTAAATCAAAAGCTTCAACATAAATACAGTGGAACTCCATATTGTTTCCTACCATGATAGCAGACTGAAACAGCTTTTGCCGCGGCGTGCAACAGAGCAGTTGCGTCACAATTAGCTCACACCTGACAGAACGTGATCAGCGATTGGTAATTACAATCACATATCAAATGTCAGCCCCCATTACTACTCTGTGGTTAGACAAAACCTGCATCACTGAGTAGATTTGCTACAGCCTGAAAACACAGGGATAGTATAGATGTGGACCGCTTGAATTGATAATTATAGATTTTTTGCCCAGTGATGCTATAAAAAAAAACTATCAAGTGCTCCAGGATTAAGTAAACATTGGTTGCAGCAGCAGCAGTCTCGCTCTGAGATGGTCAAACTACATTTCTGATGCTGTCTGAATGTATCTTTAGTCACAAGACTGGGTCAACAACCGTCCACGAACCTCTTTCGATGTGTAACATAGGAGCACTATCTTTTATCCAGAGATAAAACAGCTGTGGCTCAAAGGGTTGGTGATTTGAATCCACTGGTGTATGAATGTGAATTAATATTTGGTGATGGTCATTGGCACAGATTGGCTGCCATGTTTCCATCCAGGCAGTGTGCGAATGTGGAGTGAATGAATAATGGATTCAATGTAAAGGGCTTTTTAAGTGCCTAGAAAAACACTAAATAAATACAGTCCATTATAATAATAATAATAATAGTAATAATTATTATTATATTGCTCTGGTCTGTAATTTTTGTGTCTGCAACAACCCAGAATTATACAGTGTTTATTTACATTATATGTGTGATTTTAAGACTAATGTTTTAATCAAAACTACAACCTCAGTAACACAACTGCTGCCTCTCACAAGTGCTGTTTGATGTTCTTGGATTGAATTGAATGAATAATGAGACAAACTGTGCCATGTATGACACTTACTGGATCAGACTGTTTCTTTTTTTTTTTTTTTTTTTTCCCCAACGGCATTACTGCCCTGCTTGTTCTCTCCATCCAGAGGTGATAACACATACATGGCAGTGATATACAGAGAGCAAATCAACCAAAGACTCCACTGAAATCAGTCCCTTTGAACTTCAATGTCTGATGTTATTTTGTGAGGGAAAAGTGATTCAGGAATTTACAAATCTATGTCATTCTATTCACATCCAATCTAATGCAATCAGCAAAGCCAAGCATATCCCTCCTTTCATCCTTTTGATCAGAGGGAAAAACAATTTACACTTTTTCATTTCAGACTGCCTCTGAAATGAAAGCAGAATAAAGGGGAGTCGGCAGAAAGGGCAAAAGACAGAGAGAGATGGGAAATGGTGGGGTGTTAGGGAATGGATGAAAAGCACTGAGCAAATTTCATTAAAGTGATCCATCATAAACGTGCCCCACACGCTACACACCAACACTGAATTATATGCCTCCAAGAGCCACTCTGTCGCTCCTAGAAACTGATAACTTAGTCAGTTTTCCTGGTGAGGACTATTCAATTTAGTTCACAGATTGAACACAACCTTCATACTGAGTGAGGATGTAGAGGCGTCACACATTCCTGCATCACTGAAAGTCCTGGTGCTAAAGGAGCTCCCTTGAAAAACCATAATATATGAGAAATAAATACTCTAAATAAATGTGATTTCCAAAGTTCAGAAATCATATAAAGTGCCACGCTAAATAAACAACCAGGGCTGAACAGAAACAGTGAGTCTGGTGCAAAAACAGTTTCCTATTATTATATGAACTTTCTCTTATTTTCTTTTAATATAATGGGATTATACACTTTTACACATATATCAAATTTAGGAAAGGTGTCTAACCTCATAAAACTATGTGAATGTCCAGCATAAACATGTTTGATGGCACAAGTGTCAGCTATTAAACAGAATATAGTGAACATGATAGTTTAAAAAAAATCTTCATAAGGATTTAACTAAGCAAATATGTAAGATAATTAGTACAGTGAATATGTTTTAGTACATTTAGGGTAAGTTATTTAACTACAAATGCTGCAGTGAGTGGCTTCTTATTTCTTAAACAATAATTGTGATGTTGGCACTATGGAAAAAAAACAACCTCCAAATACTAAAATTGGGATGACCATTTCAGTGCATTATTAAATGTGGTAGGATGGTGGTGAGGCATCATCTTCACAAAATACATGCCAAATTTTGAATGCTGATTGTTTTATTGTTAATGAATCGAATTAAAAAAAAAAAAAAAAAAAAAGTAGAAATCATTACGAGTAATTCCAGATGTTCAGTGGTAAAAGAACTGATTGGGACTAAACATCTGTGTAGCCTTAAGAAAAGTACTTCTCATCAGTGATGAATGAAGTGCTCACTTTTTTCTTTTTTTTTAAATTTAAGTAAAAGTACAGATACAGAGGAAAATGTATGTAACAGTAAAAGTATCCAGGGAAAAATTTACTTAGTACAAAAGTACTCATTTCAAGTATGTGATCCAAATTCAACCATAATACTTTAATAATTATATATACATATATACAGTATATACAAAGAAACTTAGAAACTCAACTTAGCACTGAGACTATAAACTTAAGCGTAACCAGCTCTGGTCTCCACTAGAATCCTCTGGCACAGTAATCAACCCAACAGGCCAGACATTTTAAAATCTGAATATCGTCAGTCCTCATGATTTAACTTCCAGCTGTACCTCTACAGCTGGATTATGGTGACGCATACAGTTACACAGCGCTTTGTGCACATGGTTAAACAATCAATTTACAAAATGAAGACGAAAACAAAAGTAGCTTGTAACACACAATTTGAACACAATTAAAACACAATTTGAAAAGTAGTGGTGTAGAAACTACAGATGCCTGCTCTAAAATGTAGTGAAGTAAAAGTAAAAACTACCCTTTCATGAATTTACTGAAGTATAGATACATAAACAATTTAAACAAGTACTTTTACTAACATTCCGTCACTGCTTATCATATAGTATAGTCCTGATAATGTCTGTCCTACTACTGTTCATCATATTTGCATGGAGCAACTGTGACACACAACAGTTTCTCTTGGTAATAATAAAGTATTCTGATTATCGGTGAGGCTAATCAAAAATAGGCATTTTATGAGAGAACATAAAGATCAGACTGTGTTTCAGTGGAAGAAGGTCATGTGGTCTGATGACTCCGCACTGACCCTATTTCCAGAGTGATGGGTGCATCCAGGTGAAAAAAGAGGTGGAAGAAGTGATTACCCATCATGCCTAGTGCCTACAGTACAAACCTATGGGCAGTGTTGCCAACTTAGCGACTTTGTTGCTATATTTAGTGACTTTTCAGACCCCTTTAGCGACTCTTTTACAAAAAAGTGACTAGCGACAAAACTAGCGACTTTTTCTGGTGTTATAGGAGACTTTTGGAGACTCTGGTGTGAAATTATGTATCGTTCTTAAGGTAGAAACAGACCAAATCCGGAGACGGAGGTTAAGCTGACGGATCCCATTCATTTTCTATGGCGCAGTGCATGATGGATACAACACGTCATGGTGATGGGCCAGTCGCCGTATGTGAATTTGCATAATCACTACTGGGCAAAGACTTTATTCAAATGAGGTCTGTCCAACGCAATGCAGCCAGCTCGCAAAACTCTGATCAAACTAAACATTTTTAGGGTGTTTTTTACTCACTGTTTGTTTCTCCCACAACGTTATTCTTCTTTCCTATGGCGTTCATTACATGCACATGGTCAATTATGCAAATTAGGTGATGACATCATGCAAATTAGGTGATTACGTCATTTAGCGACTTCTAGCGACTTTTAGGACAGCCAATAGCTACTTTCCTTACTGAGGAGTTGGCAACACTGCCTATGGGGGCAGTGTTATGATCTGGGGTTGTTTCAGTCATTCAGGTCGAGATTCAGCAGCGTTATATGTCCATAAAACTGTGGTCAGCTCAACCTGAATATATTGAATGTCCAGCTTATTCCATCAGTAGATTTTATTTTCCTGTCCTGATTGCATATTCCAAAGATGATGGTGCCAGGATTCATCAGGATCAAATTGTGAATGAGTGGTTCATGGAGCATGAGACATCATTTTCACACATGGATTGGCCACCACAGAGTCCAGACCTGAACCCTGTGGAGAATGTTGTGACATGTTGAAGTAGACTTTATGCAGCAGTCTGACTCATATCCTCAATACAAGGTCTTGGCTGCAGGAGGCCCTCATAAATGTATTAGTATTAGTGGGTCTTTCACAAGGCCATATATATATATATCAGGCCAAGGGTATGAGTTCAACCCAGGCCACTGTGTGTTGTATAACTGGGACCAGATGAGTCATTAATTCATGTATGTTCGTTAAGGTTCATCAAATGGTACAGAAAATACAGACATTTGAGAGTGACTACCAAGTAACCAATCTAAAGAATACATGTGGAGGGCAAAGTTAAGGCTCTGTACCATACCAAATATAACACATTTAAAGTATGTCCAAAACAACACACACAAAATACTGTAATAAGTTTAAAGAGTTTGAAGAGAATGAGACATAGTGAGCGCAAACGTTCAAAAGACATGGCAATAATTTACCGTCAAGTGTTTCAGAAATATTGAAGTTTCCCACACAGATACACATTCAGTGATCCTGAACACAAACTACAGCAACGATAAAAGTAACCGATAATACAAATGTCTAAAAAGCACTCATCTCCAAAAAGGTTTAGATTACAGTGTTCACTCACTGGTGTCCATAAAGGAAAGAGCACTAAAATAAATATGTCTATAGGCGACGCTGGGTCAATGTGTTTGTATTTGAGCTGTTTTAGTGTCTAACATTGCTTTTGACAGACATGGTCCTACATAGCTCTTATTTTATAGCCTTTAGCTGGGTCTGTGACAGGATCTTTCTCTTTTTTTATTTTCTGCCTTCTGTGCTCTACCTTGATTTTTCTTTCTGACTATCCAATTCACCAGGCAACTTCTCTATATGTTGTCAGTAAAGAAGCAGGCTGACGGCATCTGTGTGTATCATCCTGAGACATAATAATCCACTTAATTGGTTCAGCCACCCTTGTGCCAAGGACACTGCGATGCTAGTAAGCATCACACCTGGTGTGTGGAGTTCAGTCCCTCGACTCATCGTGCTTGCTACATGTGTGCTGTGGTAAAGTTAACTGTTTGCGGCAGGCTAAAATGACCCTCAGGCCACCAGGCAATGTCCTGAGGGCCAGTCTGCCATTGTAAACAATACTTTAATACAAAAGGTAAAATAGTAAGTTACAGCTCAGAATTTGATCCTGATGGTTTAAGACAGAATTACGCTAACTATAGTAAGAGAAACGTGTCAATATCTTCCAAAATAGTGGTCCAGTGTTGTACAGTAAGTTTATAATTGCATTGTGACCATAAACGGTCTGACAGTGTTTAAGAATGGTCATTTCAGGATGACCATTTCACAAAGTGACTGCTGCCACAACCTGTGTTTACTATGCAGCCAACATGATACAACATGTTAATAAGTTGGCTGGTCAACATGACGTGTGTGTGTTTATGTGCAAAATATTTTGTGGAGCTGTGTTTGTCATTCCCAGTTGAATTCTCTTCCATTTGCCACATTTTTCATATCTACATAGGTAATATTATATATACATTATAATGCTCCAATATGAACTGACGGCTCATCCAGGGTGTACCCCGCCTTCCGCCCGTAGTTGCTGGGATAGGCTCCAGCCCCCCCGCGACCCCAAAAGGGACTAAGCGGTTGAAAATGGATGGATGGATGGATGGATAATGCTCCAATATATGTGTGTGTACGTATGTGTTGCTATATAATCATGCTCCAGTGGTTAGCTTAGCTTCACTGCTTAGGTTTGCTTACTTACTGCTTGCTTCGACCTCTTTCCTCCTTGTGAAGCGTAGGACCTCAACAGCTATCTTCCACTTATTGCTATTTAATGCTGCCTTTATTTTCCATGTCTCCAGGTCTGTCTTGTGTGCAGATCCTTGGGGATTCCATTGAAGGGACTATCTGGTAACATTTCTTGGTTGTTTTCTTACAGTGTGTCCAAGCAGAGTGTTCTCTTCCATAGTTCTACATTTGGTGATCGGTCAAAGCAATGGAGGTGGAACATCTGTCTGAGGCATCTATTGATGAAGGTCCGGAGCTTGTTGGAAACAGCAGCTGTAACTTTCCAAGTTTCTGATCCATACAACAGGAGGGATTAGATGTTTGAACTGAATAGATGTATTTTGGTTTTTAATTGAGATTGCTGCAGTTTTCTAGACAGGTTCCAAAACTATGAAGCAGTATGTTAAGGATCCAATGGTAAATCAGCAAGGAGACTGAATTAAAGATTTTTAATTTACCCAACAAAAGTTCAGAAGTCTTACAAATACAATTTACAAAGGTTTAGGTCAATGACTGATACGAGAACAGAACAAACTGACCCTACATAATGAGACAAATGACGAACATATACTGGCTTGGTCAAACCATAGAACACAAAAGGGGAACCAAAATGGAGACCAATACAACTGAATACAAAGACATCTAAATTAAACCCAAAATCCCCCATGATGTCATTGTCCATGGAACAGTCCTAATGAGTAGGCAGGACTATTTAAGACCAGATTTGCTTATTTTACTTCCTAGGTATATATGAATTCATCAACATCTTCCACTGGATCCACCTGGTAGTCACGTTACCTGATAGTTTTCCAGTGGCTCCAGAAAAAATTGGAGGGGGGTGGGGTGCAGGAGAATGGTAGGGTTCAGGGTTGGAGGTGGCAAAGTGAAGCAAAACTAACATTATAAATGCTTCAAATCACATAAAACTGCATTTTTCCTATTACCAGACACTAATAAAGTTTAACCTTGACATTTGAACCTCATTAATGTGAACTTAAGCAAAGATAATAAGGTTGTCAAAGATAGAAACAACAGGATACAATAGAGGTATAGGACTATGTTTAGTAACTTTATGTGATTCACTCATCCACTAGCTGTATTCTGCAGCAACTCTAAGACATTTCATATTCAGTCCATGCAGTTCTATAGTTCCCACTGTATAATAATACGTTATATAGCTTCTGTGGCTGACTGTTTGTTTTTCATGCAGACCCAAATGCTGCTTGAATAGACAGTCTCTCCATGATAATACTTTAGCCTAGTTTAGATTTAACTCCCTTTACTATTTAGACTCTTAAAATGGCACATGTATAGTAGACTTCCCCCTCCAATATAACAATAGGATAGCCTTGAGATGCACAAATTTGGCAATTATAATACATGTGGACATATATCTTAGTAAGTAGCGCCACGGTCTACTTACCGATCGAATCCCAGTGACTGCACTTGGATTATTTTCAATGTTTTATGTGTTCCAATGTTTTCATATCAGCACCCATGTTAACGGATTACAGTGACCAGACTTGGTTGTGTGCCAAGCATCACAAAGCAGCACATTATTCATAGTAGTTCATATGTAAGTGGCTTGGAAAAAACAGCCTGTGAAAGCTCTGTATTGTCAAATTGACATATTACCGGCAATATTTACACAACTGACACCTTTTATTATATTTTCAGAATCTAGACTACATCTGAATGAGACACAGATATAAAAAGACACTCCGGTGTTTCATCATTGTCTATCTCTGTGTGTTGATTTGAGGTTGAGGGAAAATAATATAGCTGCTTGAGCTCATTTTTCTTTCTACGCTAAATTTATGGGGAAGTGAAATCGTGTTGATAGGATATCAATGGGAAACTCAAAGTAGGGCAGGGAGTAGCAGTGCCACAGCGGGCCGGCTTTACAGCACCATCACGCACCTGAACCACAAGCTGTGTAACAATCACCATATAGACTCCATCCATCAAAACCTCAATGTTGTACCCACGTTTATTACTTTGACATCACACTGAACTTGGGTGGCTTGCAGTATGCCTTGAAGATTTCTGGAATCGCAGCATCTGTAGGTGCTTTTAGCTAAATTTAATGTTGACAGATTAGTGCTCAAACTTAAAGAATTGTCAACAATTTCTTATAGGTTACATTCAGACAGCAGGTTTTAATGCACAATTCAGATTTTTTTTGTGTGTGTGCACATTCACATTACACATTAAATGCGACTTCTATCAGTTTTGAATATGAACTGAATTCAACCCTGAATTAACCTGCATGGACGAAAGATGTTCTGACCTAATACAGGTAGTCCTCGGGTTATGACGTATCCGACTTATGTTAATTCGACTTTACGACACCAGAGTTTCGTCCGCTATTACTGTGCATACGTACTGTATACTGTACCTACAATAAGTACAGTATTTTATTTTTTACTTTATTTTATTCATATGAAGTATAATACATGTATTTGGATAGTTATTTAGAGATTTAGGGGGTATTTAGGGGTGCTAAAGGGTTAATTCCAACTTCCAAAATTCGAGTTATGTCGGCAGCGTAGGAACGGAACTCGTTCATAACCCGAAGACTACCTGTACGTGACTACGCAGGCACGCACTGTGTTTACGGAAGTAACACTCCTGGGACGCAGAATTGTGACGGTTGTCGCATTTTAATGATGTAAAAGTTGGATAAATGCGGTCTGGCCATTCTGGCTAATGTTGCATTGCAAAATGTCAGATATGCATCAGATTTAGGACAACATATGAAAGTGGCCTGGGTCAGATTAGTGCTGTTCAAACTGTCTTCATCAGATCAGGTACAGGTCACATATGGGCAGAAAAGTTGGATTTGGGCCACATTTGTCTGGAGTCTGAACATAACCTAAGAGAAGCAGCAGATCAGATCATGATAGAGCACATTCTGTACTTTTAACCACCATTTGGTGTGTGAATAAAACATTTCCCACTGTACCATCAAGTTTCATATAAATCAGGGCTGTGATTTCCGTGCAGTCTACATATTCCGAACATTACAGCACATTTTCTAACAGTCATCTGAAGACGGCTCAGAAAACATTTTGTAGTGTTTTCTCTTCGTGTTTTATTTAGTCGACAGCTTTCCAAAGTTGCATCAAAGTAAAGTCAGGCCGCATATAAAATCCTTCCCTGTTAAAGCAAAACAATGAACTGAATTACTGGTACAAAGAAAAATGTACAAGCCTGAGAATGTCTGGAGTTACGCATTTAAAATGCTTAAAAAACAGTACTGACTACTTCTCAGTAATCATCCATTCAGTCTGGTTTTTTGCACCAATATATCATGTTTTGTTTAAATAAAAGACATAAAAAAGTGGGGAGAAAATGCAGTATACATATATATGTACAGAGAGAGAGAGAGGGATTTGCATTTATGTATTTTTTTTATTCTTCTGTACACTGTTTAGAGCACTGATTTCATTATGACTCCTTATGCAACGATTTTTTTTTTTTTTTTTTTTAGCCTCAAAGAAAAGACTGCATTTTTAAAGTATGTGCATTTATTTTACTCTATTTGTATGCTGCCTCTTGGCCAGGTCATTATTGGAAATGAGAATCAGTTCTCAGCTAACTTACCTGGATGAATACATGTTAAAAAAAATATCAGTCCTGATTTTCTGTCGTGTTTTAAAACCCTCTAAGGTTTAAACAGTGGCCAGTGACCAAAAGCATCTAAAATGTTTAATGACTTTTTAACCACTAATCAAATCAACACATTGGAATAAATCAGTTAAAATAACAGTTTTTCCAGCTTTCCAGTGGTGTAAGATGTGTCTTTTTTTAGACATTCATAAGCTCTGTAGTGAATGCAGAAACACTGTCAATTCCTGCAACATTGACTCATGAATAATAACATAACGCGCTGCACACTTTTAAACCCCTCAGCCGAATATAGTATAAGATTCTGTTGAAAGTTACGGCCCTATAACTTAAATTAGATTGTCTTTGTGTAAAACGTATTACATAAATATTAATATTTGAAAGTACTCAGATATTAGAACTGCCATTGGACCTTGAAAAAGTAGGTCAAGGTCACCTGTTCTATGTGAAGATGCATCCACAGTATAAATTTGATAAGATAAGTCAATGCATTCTTCAGATAATGGGATAATGTCATTGAATGGACAGACAAAGGACAAAACAATTACATTACCCCGACTTCTACATCATTGACTCACCAGTAAAACCCATGTAATTTAACAAGTGGTTTTAGACAGTTTTTAGGTACAACTAATGATATATTGTGTTGGAAAAGTCACATTTGCTTTAGTTTTCTTTTTGAGTGTATTCTGAGTTTTTGTGATCATATCCACAATAAGTAAATTAGATATACGAAAATACCTGTGTTTACTAAAAATTACAAATATTATTATTTTTGTTATATTATTAGTTGTTATATTATTATTATTATTATTATTATTATTGTATTGGCAAGAATCTGGCAATACAATGCAAATTAGAATACTAGGATCACGATACGATATATGATACTGTTAAAAAGGCAATTTTTTTTGTTTGTTTCCTTGAAGAATTGAATTACACTTGAAATGTGCACAAAACTAAACACATTTTATTTGATCACAACAGTATCTGATGCTACATCACAATATTTTCCAGATCCTGCTCAAATGTTCATATTCCATTACCTCATAATTAACATCATAACATTATTTTTGCACCAACAAAGGAACTAACATCTGCATCTCAGACAGTAAAAAGTGCTTTTGGGACGCTTCAAATAACCATTATTTAATAAAAATGTTAAATAATAATGAATAAAATATGCACAATAAATAAAAACAAAAAACAAAAATGAACCTCCACCATATCTGCATTTGAATAAATACCTAAAAATATCAATACATTACTTTTTAATATAGTATCGTCAAATGAAATATCGCGATATATTGCAGAACTGATATATCCGTACACCCCTAGTTGACAAATGTTTTTGTATTGTGAATTACCCTACACTCTGAATATCGCTGAAATAAATATGTTTTGATTCAGAAACAGTCACGGTGCAAATCCAAAAGTATCTGCAGGGATTAAACGCTGCAGGGCATACTTGCTTTTAAGTAAAATATCAGTAAAAAAAAAAGCTCTTATATTAAAACTAACACCCATGTGTCACCTTTAACCCAAGCAGGAGCCCTTTTTTCTCACTGTCAGTCTCTTCTATTTGCTGCCATTACTTCCGTTCTTTCATCCTCACGAAACTCCTGCTGTGTTTTTGTTCATCTTACTCTGTCTGGGTTACTTCCTCTTCCATCCCCCCCTGCCTAGTCTGAGTATGCTACCATACTTTTAATCATCCTTCCGTCTCTTTTCTTTCTTCCACGCTCCACTCGTCCCTCCTCCGTCTGTGTTGCTACCTCCACTCATCGTCCTGCTGTCATCTCCTATGGGCCTCGGTCCAAAACCAAAAGGAAGGCAGATCAAAGACTCCCGTTGCTCTCAGAGGCCACCGAGATCAAAGGGTGGATATATAAGCAGAGTCTCACACACATTCTGGATAAATCCCATCACCCATCCATACAGGAACAGTAGGCCAGCTGATAGATCAGGTCTGAGATGATGAAGAAGAAAATATTGCCCAGAGCTGAATTTCCTCTTGTGTATCACTATCTGAAATGTTACATATTGATAAGACAACCCGAGGGGATGCTTTCTTCTTTGGACTGACCTTGTCTCCAGTATTTCCATAGATTATTGTAATAATAACCAGTAGCAGAATACCTGCCTGTAATTTTAGCTATTTTAAAACATAAAGATCATCAAAGAACATAAACATCCACTATCGACCATCTAAAGTGTTTAACACCTGTTGATCCACTAATACTGTCAATTCATGTAAATAATTGGTGTAAAATACAATTTTTCATCTTTTCATGGTCATCAGATATGACCCATTTGGATGTTCAGAGGCTCTGTAGTTACCGTGGAAACACTGTCATCTTCTACAGCATTGATTCACCAGTAAAACCTATGGAGTTGGATCAAACATACTAGGTTTATGTTTAATTAATGCTATATTTTACAGGGAAAAAAATCACCCTTTCTTCAATTTTTTTCTGTTTTGATACAATAGCCTTAGACGTTTCTCCGAGTTTTTATGAATGTCTTCATTATCTGGGTTACTGGGTTTATATTCAGTTATTGAAATCTTTGCTGAAAAAAAAAAAGAAAAAAAAAACACCTTTTCTTCGGTTTTCTCCGTTTCTGATATAATAACCCTCAACTTTAATCTGAGCTTTTATGAACATCTACATAATTGGTGAATTAAATAGGAAACTACATTTTTCGCACCTTTAAAAAAGAAAAATACAGAAGAAAATATTGCAATAAATAGTGATAGATCATATAGGAAAGGTTAAATAGAGAGAAAAATGCTTTTGGAAACTGCCATATAAGTAGCACTGAGTCTTTATAGGTTAAAAATAATAAAGCCAATAATATTATAACTTGGAAATAATGAAATGAAGTTTTTGAGCTAATAACATTATATTTATAACAAACATTATTACATTACTGGCCTAGCATTAAAACAATACAATGATATTGAGTGTAACAGTGCATTTTTGTGACTGCGTTTCTTGTAAATTTGTATTTATTTTTTATTTTTTGTGAAGTTTACTCACCAAAAATCGGTATAGTGAATGGCACATTTATACTATTAATAAACATATTAGTTCTCTGCTTATTTAAGTATCAGTCTTAACCTGTGTATTATTGACAGTATTTTTGTTACCACTGTTATTGGGGAACATCTTAATTTAATGTAGTGCAAGTTCAATGTGTATAAAGTTGTGCTTATAAGTTTACACACCCAACCAGAATTTCTGATTCTTTGTCCATTTTTCAGAGAATATGAATGATAACACAGAAACTTTTCTTTCACTTGTGGCTAGTGGTTTGGTGTACCCATTTATTATCAGACAAATGTGTTTCCTCTTTTTAAATCATACTGACAACAGAAACTATCCAAATGACCCTGATCCAAAGTCATGACATACTCTAGTTCTTAATCTTCTCCATCGGCCCCTTTAACATCAATAACACCTTGTAGTTATTTTCTCAGATGATAAAGCTGCCCATTCTTCTTGGCAAAACACCTTTAGTTCCTTTAACCCATAAAGACCCAAACGGCCACCATCGACCCAAAGCATCTACTGATATAAACTGTCAATAATTGGTGTAAAATACAGTTATTCATGGTCATCAAATATGACCCATCTGAACGTTCAGAGGCTCTGTAGTTACCATGGAAACACCGTCATCTTCTACAACATTGATTCACCATTAAACCCCATGGAGTTGGATCAATGACAGTAGATGAAACATTAGGTTTATGTTCAATTAATGCTATATTTTACAGGAAAAAGTCCATTTTTCTTTGATTTTTTTTCTGCTTTAATACAATAGCCTTTGACGTTTCTCTAAGTTTTTATGAATGTCTTCATTATCAGTCAATCAGACAAAAAAAATTAGATGATTTTCACTGGAAAAAATGCTAAATTCAGAGGAAGATATTATAATAAATGGTGATAAATCATTTAGTAAAAGTTAAATAGAGACAAAAATTCATTTGGGAACTGTTATTAAAAATCACACTGGGTCTTTATGGGATAAGACTTTTTCGACCAATGACAGGTTGACTTGGACTTGTGTTTTAGGTCATTGTCATGTTGGAACATCCAAGACCATCCATCTGTCAGGGTATATAAAATTATGAGCACAACTGTATGCATATGTATATATCATGTGTTCATATAATGATAAAATGTAAAAAGTTAATAAACAAAAAGCCCAAACTATAATAACCCTGGTTCCATATCAGTGCCATAGGACAGATGTGCTAATCAACCAGTGACTAAAAGTGGATTTGATTTATCAGAGCTGATATGGTATTATAGGATTATATAAGGTGTATTGTTTTTATTATGACATGCTGTTTCTCAGTATTGTCTTGTTTTTGACATCTGGGACGTCCAGATGGAACAAGGCAGTAATAATAGCCTTCACATGCTGGGTTCCCTGGTGCCTGGACTTCAGGCTGCAGCGAGGTCACTGAACTTACAAAACACCTTTTTGGTCATTACTCTTCATACACAAATAATGTCACAATTTCTCTCAAAAATGGAACAGAAAAAAATAAAGTGATGCCACCAGGTCAAGGGCTGACATCACGTCATAATGTTCTGTAATTAAGCCGTTTCTGGCCATTACCCAATGCTATACTCCTGTCCAAACTGTCTTAAAGGATGACAGTATAATGAAAAATGAAATTACACCTCTGTGTCGCTCTGTGTCTGCTATTCCAGGTTTCTTTACATTTATATCTTTTATCTACAGTGGAAGCTGTTTCACAGAAACTTCTGAGGTAAGTCTTTTCCAGTGGGAAATACTTTATGTTGACTGATGGCGACCAGATTCACTTTCTGCATGTGTTCTTGATGTTAGAGAAAGCAAAGAAGTTCCTAGCAATGAGAAGAAACTAAGTATGATACATTTATTGTTCTACAGTTCAGTTTGGAGCTGTACTTTACCTGAGTTTTTAGCTTCATCGTGTTTCTGTTTTGCCACTTTAACAAAGAAATTATTTATTAACCCATAGACACAAACCATCCACAGATATAATCAGTTTAATACCTGTTCATCCACTAATCATATGTAAACAATTGATATAAAATAAGTAAGTAAATAATTGGTGTAAAAATACAGTTTGTCACCTTTTCATGGTCATCAGATATGAGCCATTTGGACGTTCAGAGGTTCTGTAGTTACCATGGAAACACTGTCATCTTCTACAACACTGATTCACCAGTAAAAATGGAGTTGGATCATTGGCAGTGGATTGAGATAATTATTTTTATAACCAGGTAGCAATATCTTTGCTGAAAAAGTAACTTTTTCTTCATTCTTCTCTATTTTGATATAATTAACTTTGAATTTACTCTTGAGTTTTCATGAACGTCTACATGATCTGTGACTTAAATATAGGAAAAATACACGATTTGTACTAAAAATGCAAAATACACAGGAGAATATTATGAGAAAAGGGTGATAAATTAGTTAAGAAAGGTAGAAATAGTGAAAGAGTCATTTGGAAACTGCTACAAAAGTAGCACTAGGTCTTCATGGATTAAGTTAAGTTTTTTCTTTTTTCATTTTTAGCAGCCCTTTAAAAGGAAAAAAAAAATTTGGTTGCTAATTGTTCAACAAAACATGACATAAACATGCATAAATGCACAGCAGTAGTTGTGTAAAAAATAGACAATGTAAAAAAACAAGTTTCAAAACCTCAGCATCAGCAGATTCACATGGTCTAATGGGGTCTGGCAGGTCGCTCCAGAACCAAGGAGCTGTAGAGAAAAGGTCGGGTCCCCAGCTTTTTTCTTCTGAGAACAGAACACAGTCAACAAGCCACAGTGGGAGGATCAGAGGTGTCAGGTGGTTCTGTAAGAGGTGAGAAGTTCAGAGATGGAGGTGAGGGCAAGACCATGGAGTTATTTATACATAGTTGAAAACAATGCTGCACTGTTTATAACCAGGCAAGAGTATACTAGGGGTATTAATGCATGAATCATTCTTTACAAATCTGAGGTTGAAAGGAAATTAAAATGTCCCTTTTTTTTTAGATGGTTTAAAAGAAATAAACTAGACTAAACAATGCAAATTAACTATCATTGAAATTTAAGCCAGCATGATCATAAGGTTTATGAAGGTAGAGTGTTTTTATGTAATGTTACTATCTTTAACTATAATGTTTGTTGATCCATAGTTCAGACTAAACGATGACGATTCTGACCTTGTTTGGACAATTCCAAACTGATGCAAACAGTACAGCATTTGACAACACAAACGGTATAGAAAATAGAGGTGATTTATGGTTTTACTGTGGCTGTTTTCAGTCTAAATACAGAACTGGCAGAGCTATGACGTAAGCTATCAGCAGATCCAGCATGTAAAATTTATTATACAGTGCTATTGTGATAAATAAAAAACCCCAAACCTGATTGTGAGTTTTAGTTTGAAGAAGAAAACTTGATAGTACCATAACAGAGATGTAAACAATATGCTTTATGCTTTATTCAGCGAGTGATATAGTCTGTGGATACATAGTGATGACTCGTTGGTGGTTTTTGTAGTCATATGTGTTATTAGTAGAAAAAGAATTAGTATAAAATTAAATCACTGTTCTAAATTGCTGTTTCTAATTTAAGCCAGAAATAACAGAGAGCTTTTATATAGCAGTTGTTTTCACTTTTATTGATCATTATTTTCAGCGAGAATGAAGCATGAATAGTATATCAGTAGTAGTCTAATGTTATACATGATTCAAGATAATGACTGAATGAATAGAAATACATGTAAAAATTATATATTACCAATTACATAATATAACCATAATAAAAGTTAGACTTGAATCAGATGTCATGTGTGATATTTAGATATATACAAATGTAATTTTAACAAATATACCCTGCCAGACTCAAAAAAGAAAATAAAAGTCACACAATATCTTTGTTTACGTCCCACATTCACTTTGACATGATTTATGTCATTCAATGATTATGCAGCATCACAACATTTGGTTCTCCCACAGTTGTGTTAATTTTTGGCCAAGATCTTGTATTTATTACATGAGAGTTGGAACACTATGTAAAGTCTTCTCCATCACATCCCAAAGATACTCAGTGGGGTTCAGGTCTGGACTTATTCTGTCACACTGGAATAGGGTCAATCTGAACTCATCAAACCACTTGACCTTTTCCCACTGGAACACAATCCAATATTAATTCTCTCTACAAACTGATGGTTGTTTAAGAAATGCAAATTTACCCACCACATCAGCTAGACATTAATAACATGTTGTTGCTGAAACATATTAATCACAGCAGTGGTTATCCAATGAAATGATTTTTCCCCCCCATTCACTCCTTATTGTGCCCATGCAATTAAATGTGTCATTTCAAGCCTTCACAAACTCTGTCAGCTTAAAAAGAAGACAGAAAATTCAGCATGAATATATGAATTCAATAATAATAATAATAATCATTAGGCTACTTGAATGGCACATGTTAAAAGAACTGCTGCTCAGATGGCTTCATAAAAACAAGAATGAATGAGGATTCTGTTGGGTTTCTCTCAACTGGTTTGAGTGTCTGGTTTAAACTAGTTCTCTATGTAAAGTGTTGTGAGATAAATTTTGTTGTGATTTGGTACTATATAGATAAAAAAAAAAATGTTGATTGACTGACTGACTGATTGATTGATTAACTGATTGATAATATTTCTTTTGCTAAAAATTACAAATTTTATCTGTCTTCCCTCGTTGGTAGAATAAAAAAAGAAAAACACTATGCGGAACCTTTATCATGACTCTTGTTTCTGTCCGGACACAAAAACAATGTATCAGCATGTCTCGTGGATGAGTGTTAGCAGAAACCGGTCGGTGCCGATTTATTTTTGTCAAGACGCTGCATATGGCACTATGTGTTTCTTTCGGGAGTTTGTGGAATAAGTTAAAATGAGTTGTGTGCCGCTAAAGAGGAATTATAAGGACCTTCCGGTGTGGATTGTGGAGGACCACCACGATGTAAGACCACATTCTACCGCTAAAAATAGCTGTTATAACTTTGTAGTAAAGTCGGACAAATGTCTATAAACACGTCTTGTTATTGTCAGTCAGAAGGCTGTATTTGTTATCAAACCGAGCTAGCAGTAATAGTGTTAGCTAACGTTAACAGAGTTACGCTAATCTGTAGTGTTAGTAGAATCTAACCAAGCCAGTATTCAGATTGCAAGTATCTGTAACTCCTTTACTTAAATATTTTCTTTATGCTGGGACTTTTTTTAGGTTGTATGTCAACTCGTTTGTCTGACGGTTTTCGTTAGTGCTCTGCCAAATATCACCCGGTGTGTGTTGACAGGTGTCAAGAATGTGTTCTTGAACGCAACATTCACAAGCAAACAATGTACATGAACTCAAAGGGGGAAAAAAATAATA
>JAPSES010097243.1:0-20283 GCA_029822895.1 Maxillicosta whitleyi | reverse complement strand
CACACACACACACACACACACACACACACACACACACACACACACACACACACACACACACACACACACACAGCATATTTCCAACTTTAACTTTTATTTTATTCACTGTCCTCTCCAGATGCAGCAGTGGCTTTCTGATAGAGTGTCCAGGTTGGTTGTCAGCCAGTGAGGTGCCACTCTTGCTGCTGCCTCTGGGCTCCAGCGCCTGGGGTTCAGCTTTCAGAGGCCCTGGTTACACTGCAGACAAGGATAAACTGAAAGCAGGAAGATGATATATGTTGTTTTTCATGACAGTAGCTATACCGGTAGGAGCAGAAATATAGAGCCTCTATATGGATCCCAGGCTGGACTCAGTTTTTATTTACTTTGGGTTTGAATATCTTGTTAAACATGGTAATAAATCAGACAGGAGTGCTTTTCTTGTTCACTTTTTACTGCATCTTTACGTTACATTATGGGGGAAGAGAATTCAATACAATTCGTGACCTTCATGTTATTTGTCATTGGATCTTTGTCAGATTGTTCACCGCTGTAGCGGTAATTGCATAACAGTAGTTGTAAAGTATTTAATTTGTTTCTTCAACCAATGTTTGAAGTAGTGAGGAGAGGATTCAGGCTTTATTTTGCACTCAGTTGTTTTTCAGATGTAGACAAGAAACAGGTTTAATTATAGTCTTAACAAATACTCAGCTAAACTGAAAACATACACACATGCAAATTTGGTTGGACAGAGTAATTTGCATTAGAGTGGTATTTAACCCCTCCTTTTTTTCAGATGGCCAGAAATGCTTTACTTTCACATCTTTTAATTAATAAGCTTCAGTCAGCTATACGTCTGCATGTATGCGGACAAATGGTTGTTGGCTCATCATTAAAGCAACTTAGTGAGCATCCACCCATGGTCCATTTATTCAAACATACATTTTGCTACATGAGTGGGCTCAGCTCACTGTTGGGCCATGTTAGGTCACACATGAATGTGATAGAGAGTCAGAGAAAGAGGGAGATCAGTAACTTCTTCAGCTATAATCTGTCGGGCTGAAATTCAAACTGAGACTGCCAAGCTCTAAATCCCAGGGGTTGGGAGAGGGACGCCTGGTGTGCGACGCTAGGCTGGATTGAGCTCTGTTTCATGGCTCTCTGCAGTTGAGGACACAAGGTATGGATGGTTCTGTGTGGAGGATTCGGATGGCTGGGGGTATCTCAGCTGACCAAGAGCGACTCAAATGGATTTCTGTGTGGCGCTGATATCCTACTGCGAGCCCTTAGTTGCCTCCATACACAATAGAATGAATCACTCAAGCGTGGAATTACAGGCACAGATGAGTGACATGCGTTGGGCACATGCACATCAGCTAGTATTCTCCTCTGTGCTACACTCACTTAACCATGAAGTGGTTAAGCTGACAGTTCAATTGCAGCCATGCTATATCGAACCCCCTCTCATGTACCGGCGAGTGGTTCAGCTCTGGTAAAGTGGACATAGATTGATTTGTTCTATTACCACAGAGGACAAATAGCTGAAAATCGTCCTCCTTTGGTATCGAAATGTGCGCTGAAATAAATAAATAAATAATCATGGTTCGACACAGACCATTGATTCCTTGTAACTTTAAGGACAACTCTTGGTGGGGGAGTTTACACTGGCAGATGGGTGACTCATAACCAGCTAATGGATTGTGGAAAGCAGAGTTTGATTTCTGCGGCCCCATACTGGGTGAACAGCGTGGGGAGTTATCAGAAAGTCCAAAGTTTTTAAAACGTTTGCTCCACTGGGACATTGAGAGAAAGACACTCTAACTTCTGCTGTCTGTCCACAGCTAATGATCCAAATCCACTTGTCTCCCCAACTATTTAAGGCATTTATACTGAGTGACAATTTTTTGTAACAAACTTTTTCACCTTGAAGTTGCATAAATTAAGAACTGCCTGCCTTAAAGGAGTGATATTTAGCTGTTTTTTTTTAAATGTAATTACATTTCCCTGTGGTCTACATAAACTGTAAATGCTCAGCTTGGGTCTGAATTCTTCATGAAATTCCGGTCCGTCTTCAAACCTTTTTCTGATTAATGACAGTAGAAAGGTCACTTTGAACACTGGCCCTTTAAATGCACATGAGCCACTTCACACCTCACTCCTTCCAGGATGGTGACTATTGGCACTTTTCCACTACATGGTACTGGCTTGACTCTTCACGGCTCTTTTGCTTTTCCGTTATGAAAAAGGTCCCTGGAACCTGGGACCCGGTACTAGTTTTTTAGTACCGCCTCAGTTGAGGTTCCAAAATCTTGGAGTGGATACCAAAACATGACATCACAACACTGCAGACACTGATTGGTCAGACCGTTTTCTCTATGACCCGCGATTTACAAAAATCAGACGCGGAAGTAGACAGTGAATAGCGAAACATTAAACCACATGATGACAAAGCTACACCATAGACGGTCACGTAGATTCAGTATTTGGTGGCGGACGTAAAAATCCAGACAAAAAAAACCGCAACAAGCGAGTTTTCGGTAACTCTCTGAGCAGATGACACGGAAGTAATGCGCCGCGTCGGAGTAACATGTCGAGTTGAGACGAGCCGGTCCCATAAGTGGAAAAGCATACTGAGTAGAGTGGAACCGGTACCATGTAGTCGAAAAGCGTCATATGCTGCTCTGTCCTATTCAAGCAACAACTGGACATTTTAGGTAATCATCTTGAAGTTTGGACATATTTTCAGTTTTTACTACAACCACAGCTGCTGATAAACAGTTATGGCGTACTCAAAAAAAATGTTTGTCGGAAGTCTTGACCTTATATGGGCAAATATTGTGATGTAACTAGTTATAGACATAACAAATTAAGCAGGTTGTAGAAATCCACTTGATTTTTTTTGCCAAAATGAATATAAAGATAACTTTGCAGCACCTGAAGGGTTAAAATTCCAATTTTTGGAAGTATTAACATCCAAAAACACAAATTAATTAGCCAAAGACTAAGAATAATGGGTTTAGCAAAATATGATCCCTTTAAGTATAACAGAAAACACATCTAAACACACTTGTTGTTTCTTTCAAAGTAGTCACATTTGTCTCTAGTTTGTCACCACATTCAATACATTCAGGTATTCGCTCTGATCATAATGCATCCACGCTGCCAAGAAAGTGAAAATGTTATACCACTCAGCAGTAAATGGGGAACATACTCACAAATGTCTGTCTGACAGAATCAATTATTGATGTTTGTAATGTGCTACCTATTTGAGGAGCTGCGAAAGTTGACAGCAGGATGTCGATTTCTATACTTGCGATACCTATGAGACGCTGAAATGCAAATGCTAGTTTTAGTAAATCTTTGTAATGTCCTTTTATTGCTGTGGTTTAACTCAGTCATTCATTTGGGTCATTTAACAAACACTTGAATGTGAGTGTACTCAAGAAAGAGAGCGCCTCACTTCACACCTATTAATAATAGCATCCATGCGCAAAGAGAAAAAAAGCACAATGTCATTGGTTGAAGATTTAAGTAAATGAAAGTGAATTTATTCAGTAATAAAGCAACGGATTGTAGAAATTTAAAATGTGATTTTATGGTGGCATTATATGAAAGGTGAGGGGATTATAGAAGTAATTGTAGATCAACTTCAGGGGAATATGATTATTTTATGGAAATGCATTCACTAGTTAATACGACAGTTTACTCTAAAGCATAAATATCACCCACACCACAGCAGAGGGAAACTATAGGATTATGAAAGTCATTTGCATATTCTATGGAAATGATTCATGTCTGCCTGTCTTCAAGTACATCTTGAGATTTTTGATGTAAATGTTTGAACCAGCTGTGGTGTGAGAAGGAAGGTCAGCAAATCAAATGATGACAATGACAGTCATCATCAAATAATGGAAGTTTCAGTGAGCATATGGTGAGTCTTCTGATTGTTACAGCCTCTTGCTTGTACAATGTAATAGCTTTGTGATTAATTAAGAGAATGGCATATGGTACGATTTCAATGTCATATAGGAAGATATCAATAAATAAATGTTTTTTTTTTGTTTGTTTTTTTTTACATTAGATTGTTATGAAGACCAGAAAACAAAGTTTGATTGCTACAGTGTTACTAATACTCATACCCAGTACATCTATTAAAAGGTGGAGACCCTATTGACTTAAATAATTACCCTCCAATTTCCACACTGTCTATTTGTGAAGGAACAATTAAAATTTAGTTTTTAGCTGAAAATATTAGCCCTAGTCAATTTCAGACAAATATTCTGGCCATAGTTCAATAACAGCAGCTGTGCTGGTCACTGACTTTATTAAGAAATCTCTTACAGCAGCCAGCATAGCACTGCTGTTTGTTAATTTGTCTAAAGCACTACCAAGTAGATCACACACTACACGAACAGGGGAAACATATTGTAGTAGAACGTGTATTTCTACGTGCCTTTTCTTTTGCACTGGTGTGATATATATTGCTTGTTAAATTTCCCCTTGGTGGGATCAGTAAAGTCTTATCTTAGGATGCAACATAGGGACTCTAAATGTTTTAAGGGCTGGACCCAAATGTTTGACCATTACAATACTTGTTTGGTGGGTGAAACATCTGGTTTTCAATTTTTATATTTGCACATTTGCATATTTAATTATATAGTGTAGAGCAATAAAGTAGAAATATAGAATCACCAATAGATAATCTCTGTCACACTAGATTTAAAATCAAACCGGAAGTTCTCCTACATGTATCTTTGTTAAAATGTGTGTCTTCATCAGCCCAGCTGCATCTTTCAGTCATGTTGTCACAGCTTCATTACTCTGTATCAGGGGTTGTTTGCTTTACTGTAGCTGGGCTAATGCGTTTTATTACCTCGCTCCCTGAAGGGGAGGCAAGGGATGCTTTTTTTTTTTTTTTTATTTGGATTGTTTGTTTGTCAACAATTTAGCAGCAAAACTATTGGTTCAATTCACACCAAATTGGTTTTTAGTGGTGGTGTAACAGTACAGAAAAACTGCAGGTACGTTTTCAGTACAGGGGTCTTTGGTTTGATACATTTACCTGCACATGGTTCTGCTTGCCGACACCCTGCTTCCTGAGTATTTCCGTTCTTCACATAGGCTACATGTATTCGATCTGTACACCTTCGTATTGTATCGAAGGCCCAGAACCGAAATGGTTTGGTACAAACAAGTGCACTGTTACATCCCTAGTTTATAGATAGCCAATGACCCAGAACAGATGTGTTTACATTTTGGGAAAGGTAGATCAAAGTTCAAATTCTTTTTTTTTTTTTTTTTTTTAAGTCTTCCCATTTACTTGTAATGGCCAAAATACATGCAAGGTTTGGGGTTTGTTGTACCTGGCACCACTTGTTTTAATTTGTCAGCACTGGGTAACTTGTTGAAAGGGTTTTGCAGCTGCTTTAAAGTCATGATATTGGCTTTAACACACATTCTTATTACGTGGAGATGCAGATGCCTATGGGTGACTGTCCAACCATGTGACGTGAAGAAGTTATAGTTCAGTGCAAATGTTACACTCATTATTTTATTTTCTATTTTCTCATCTTTACCATACACTTTATCATCTTATCTATTATTAATTGATTCACTTTGTCAATACACATATCCAAGTAGAAAGTAATTAGATTGCATTTAACTAGAAGTCCAAAGCAGTAGGGCATATATTATTTAAATATATAGGTTGTTGAAGTTATGATGCTGTAAGTTAGTGCACGGCACCACTGGGGTTAACATAAGCTTGTTAGTGGTGCATGATTGCTCAAAAGAAGATCCTCTCTCTTTGTGGGATATTTGCTGCATGAAAATTTCATAGATTTACCTTTGATACCGTTGAGAGTATAGCTTATTTACCACTGAAATAATAATGATCCTCAATATGGCTAACACTACTGCTTTTACAGCATTTTTACATCCTTTACATCCAGGCTTTATATGATGGTCAGAGGCACTATACTCCATGTCATTTGGAACTCATTTTTAATTGGATGATACTAGTTAAAGGAATGGAGTCAGACCTTCTGTCCACTTATTTCCTAACATCCGTAAATGTATCTTGTCCTGAAATTTGCCCATTTTTTAAAACTTGTTGGATATGTGTACAGATTTTGAGCAGCTTGTATGTTTTGCTTTCCTCTGCATTGCCTAAGTATGTTATCCCTGACAATATTCAACATCAGTCACTGGAAGACTGAACTGCTTTTCCTTAATGTTGCACACACTCATGTATTTATAGCCAGATGTGAATGTATGACTGTTTTCGCAATGGCATGGTTGCTATCTTACATTTTTTTTTTTTTTTTTTAAGATATCAGAGAGCCTCCAGTAATGAATATAGATTTTGTGTTCGCCATCCAAGCACACATGTACAGCCATACACACACAGATATGCGTACACATACCTGTGCCTTGCAATAGCCAAAGAGAATGTGATTATGCAGTCCACTTTGTGTGTCGCCACCCGCTTGACAGATGCATCTGTTGAGCAAATCTTGATGGATTTTCAGTCTGAATTCTAAATCAAAACCACATTTTCCCTCTCCTTCCTTGCTGCAAGAGCCCCTTCATGTCTGCCATGCCTCCTGCCTCCCCCAGCAATCATTCATTGACAAAGCAGCTATGGAAGAAAACATTGGTTTGGATTCTTATCTTCACTACATGTTGAGCCTGTGTGATGAATGGGAGCCACGTATACTCCTGTTTATGTTCACCTCATATCAAATCAGCGAGGAATACGTTGTCCCTGCTACTTTTGTCATCTTCTTGACTTTCATTTGACAAATTGCGTTGTGATCACATTTTCTGTATTCTGTATCATTCTGCTTTTGTTCTGTCTCTCTTCTGAAGTTGCTTTAATTTCTCTGAGTCCTCATTCATCTCCCTCTATATGCTGCTTTTTTTTTTTTTTTTTTCCCCCCACATCATTGTGTTAGCACAGACTCCCCGCTGGAATGACAATTAACAGAGGTAGAATATAATTTTAATTTATTTTACTCGGCTATGAATATTCAGTGTAAACAGCAGTTTTATGCATGGCTGTCAAATCTCATGTGTGCTTATTAGAAGGATACTTAGTTTGATACGTTGGCTTACTGAATAATATCTAGCTACCTTGATATTAGCCAGCTCTTTGATGAGGCAGTTGTGTGTGTGCGCACAGTTTGTATATTTAGATTTTTGTGGAGGTGTGGTTCCAGGGAAAGAAACGCATATGAAGAATGTAGTCATCTGCCAAACATCTCCATCAGTCTCAGCCCACCACACTTTACTGTGCTAAGCCAACTTGCTTGAAGGTAGACATTGAAAACATGAAACATTTTATCAGCCACTTTATATGTAGTTTATTTTCCTTGAAAGAAGGGGCTAGTGTTTTTTTTCTTTGGGTTCCTGGGAATCTTCAAGAGCTCTTACAGTCAATTCAGTGAGTCTCCCACAGTGTCTCAGATGATGTGTAAATAAAAGTAGCTCGAAGTAGCTCAAGGCCAAGGACACTGCTGTTCTGTGTGTCTTAAAGTGATTGTTTTCAATCTGTTCATTTAGCTGTCTGCTTTCTGTGGCAGCTCAGATCCCCTCTATGCCTCTGGCCTGTGATCTACAAATTGAGACAGATCTCATTGTAAGCCAGGATCTAGCATCGTTTGACACAACAAAGGCTGAAGATATATTCTGTTTTTTTTTCTTAGTTTTAATGCTAGAATGAACAAAGCATTTAGGATTATTTTTTAAAACGGATAATGATGCGGTGCTGATCAGAAATTATAGCAGTGAATTAAAAGGAAATTTAGCAGGATTGTGTAGAAAAATTGTTCCAATTCACTGTTTGAAACAATGGAAGTAGCGTTAAGTGCATTCCTGGGTGTTTGCTTCATTTCTGAGCTGGAATCCCGTCATTTTGGCCCATTACTAAGTGTGAAAAAATAAATAAATATATAAATAAAACCACAGATGATGAAGCATTCCACACATGCTCGCACATTAATGCACATCCATATTTTTGGTGGTGAAATCAACGGTTCTGCTTTTGCTGGTAGGGTGCAGAGAAGCATTTACACCTCCGACAGGGCCTGGCGTTGGTGTATGAGATCATCAATAGCGCACCATATGCTTCTCCACCAACCCAGCACACTACCCGGTCTGTCCCATCTGTCATAGAAATACTCATCCTGACCGTAGGTATTACCACAAGCCATTACAAGGACTTCCTTATCCATGTGTGATGTTTGCATTTCACTTGAGCCTTTCCTCACACCTCCCTCTCCCTCATCCAGACTGGCAACTACTTTTGCTTATTTATTTTAGAAATGCATTGTTAAACAGTGTGTGAAATGATGCATTAAACTAGTACAATTGTGCACGACTAAGCCTACGTTACAAGTTTTTGGATGGAGGTTAAAACTACTGATTATCTCAACCACTATCCTGAATTTGAACATTTATTTGTGCTGTTATTTTTGTCTAATATCTAATTAAACAAATCAATTTATAAATGGTTTGGCTCTGTTTGCACCGACTCTGTGTTTAGTCATCAATCTGTGCCACGCTCAACAACTCTCTGTGCACACAATCTGGTACTGCTGAATTGGGATTACTAATTGAGACACAAACTTATTTTTTTTATACTTATTTTCTAAAACTTTAGTGAGCTTTTCGAAAAAGAATACTTTATTAAAATGTTAACTTCGTTCATGTAACATTTTATGATGAAAAGTTCTCTTCTATTTAAGTGTTGTAGTGTGATAATCACTACTAACTCTGGTTATTACATTTTGCGTTTTTCTTTTGTTCATACAAGGTACAATTTTTTAGATGTTTCCTGCTTAACAAAAGAAAAAAGCAAACTGTAATTACAGTAACAGACAAAACGAACGTCTTTAGCCTGAAGTCTGGTCATGTTGAGGCTGCAGAGACAGTTCAGTGACATCCCCTTTTTCAGGCTTTTGGGTGTGTAGTGTTTCTATTTTTTTAGTTATATAACAGACTGCACCTTTCTTGACATGTCAAATTTTGCTATAAAGTGACAAAATCATGTGTGAATTATTTGGCATTTTTCAAACTTATAATAAAAATGTATTTAATTTTTTTTTCTCCTCTTAACCCATAAAGGGTATCCAAAAAGGGCATCCAAAAATGCATCTTGTAAATGAATTTTTCACTATGAATCATGTATTTTCCTATTTAATGTGCTATATTTAATTTAGATGTTCATAAAAACTCAAAGCTTATTATATCAAAACAGGGGGAAATTTAAAAAAAAATAACTTTTTCAGTAAAATATGCCATTAACTGAGCATAAACCCAGTGTGTCCATCCACTGTCATTGATCCAACTCCATGAGTTTTACTGGTGAATCAATGTTGTAGAATATGACAGTGTTTCCATGGTAACTACAGAGCCTCTGAATGTCCAAATAGGTCATATCTGATGACCATGAAAAGATGACAAACTGCATTTTACACCAATTATTTACATTTATTGATAGCATTAGTGGATCAACAGGTATTAACCTATAAAAACCCAGTGCTACTTTTATGGCAGTTCCCACATTTTCCCAAATTTTCCTCTATATTTAGCTTTTTGGAAGTAATTTATCACAATTTATTGTAATATTATGCTCTTATGTCAATGTAAACCATGTATTTTCTTATATTTATTTCACTGACCATATAGATGTTAATAAACATAATTTCAGTGGTTATTATATCAAAACAGAGAAAACTGAAGAAAAAGTGGAAAATCTATCAATAACTGAACATAAACCAAGTGTCTCCATCCACTGTCATTGATCCAACTCCATGGGTTTTACTGGTGAATGAATGTTGTAGAAGATGATGGTGCTTCCACGTTCACTATGAAGCCTTTGAACATCAAAAGATGACAAACTGCATTTTACGCCAATTATTTACATGTATTGATAGGATTAGTGGGTCAACGGGTATCAAAGAGTTTAGATCAGTTATTGGTTTTGGTCGCCAGTAGATGTTTGGGTCTTTATGGGTTAAATAAAGTCTTACGGGACACAGCTGGAAAGAAGGTAACATCACCTTTCTGTATGCTTGACAAAACAGTGCAAAAGATAAGCAATACAGTACAGTCAGAAATTCTGAAACCCTCTCAAACAGCAGTGTGCTACCAACACATTAGCATTGCTCATGCTTTGGATTCTCTGTCATTTTGTCTCAACACTTCTTGGTGATAGAGGTATTATCTGGATAATTCAGGCCCTAACACTGCATGTTTTATTAAGGCTATTCACTGCTTCATTGAGCACTGAATTTGGAAAAAGAATGTAGAGATATATTTTATTTCCTGTTGCCCTCCCTTTGTGCAGATTTTCTCTGGATCCACTCCAGTTTTTGTCCGCTATGTAATAGATAACAGTGTTGAATCCGGCCCAGCTCCTTCATCATCAAATTCTATTATGTGCAGACTGTGTGTGTATGTGAGGGGGAGATACCCATCCTGTCTGACCAATGAATACGAACAAATCTAGCTTTTTAATAGAGTTTGGAATTTTAAAAAGGGAAAGTCACCACTACTACAAATGTTATGGACACTTGGGGCCATCTTCCTTATGAACAGGGGACAGACAAATGTTTCTTTCTGTCAAACATGGTTAAAACTTGGAACATGGCATACCTCTTCTCGCCATGCATCCCCTCCCTCCTCACTCACACTGTCCCCACTGGAGCCGCCTTGTGCACTTCAACACTTCAAGAGCCTTTTAAGACCACTTTCATCTTCCCCCCTCAGAAAATGAGGCACAGTCTCTGGTGAAAAGCGCTGACAGTAGCAGTTAGTGCTGAGTAGAGTTGGCTCAGCCGCGGCCCTTTCACTTCAGCCTTTGTCTGAAGTGGTGAGAGATGAGACGACCCTCTTTGAGCTTTGTTCATTTATGTGCGTATGTACACCAGCTGGTGTCCGTGTAATTTTTTTCTGCTTGTTGGTCCACTGGACAGAGGCCAATGAGCTTCAAAAGACTATGAGGCTTCACTCTATTTGATATTTGATTGTATTATTTGTATGGTTTATTCTCTCCCTTTCCTGTGTTCAGACTGCAGGCAAATGTAGCCCAAATCCCTTTTTTCCCCTGTATCCGATCTCTTAAAGACAGTTTGAACAGAACAAATCTGATTTATTTTCAAGTCCGACCCAAGCCACTTTCACATGTGATCCTAAATCTGATACATATCTGATATTGGCTTTGTAAAGCGCTTTGAGCACCATAAATGTGTGGAAAAAGTGGTATATTAGTGCACTCCATTTATCATTTACTGTTTTATTTTTCAATGTGACTTCAGTCTGAACAGCCAGGTCAGGTATCTGACCTTTACGTCATGAAATGTGACAAACGTCACAATTCTGCATCCGAGGAGGAGGAGCAGTGGGAAAAACATGCTTACTTCTGCAAACACAGTGTGTGCCTGCGTGGTCACAGATTACATCAGGACCTCTTTTGTGTATATGAGTCACTTCAGGGTCGCATTCAGTTCATATTCAGAACTGATGGCAACTGCATTTAATGTTCAGTGTGAACGAGCACACACAAAAAAATGGATTGAATCGTGCATTAAGATGTGCTCTGTGAACATAGCCTTTTTGTCAGCACTTAAATACATAGTATGTAGTTCTGCCAATCAGTTCTGTCAATCAAAACGATCATAAAAAAGTGGTTGTATATAATTTTTTGAAGTAATCATGCACTTGTTTTAAAAATATGGCAGACTGACAGACAAACACAGTAATATATTAAAGTATTATTGACCTTGATATACACCCTCTGATATTTCATTAAAATTTGCTGCAAGTAACATAAAAAAAAATAACACTAACATTATTAAAGAAAATAAAATTACATAAAATTGAATAAAGGCAAATGTGGCCTAAATCAAATTTTTTTTGCCCACATGTGACCTGTATACGATCTGTTCAAGACAGTTTGACCCAGTGCACTTTCATATGTGGCCCTAAATTTAATACGTATCAGATATTTTACATTGCGCCTTCATTCTGGATGGCCACACAATTATCACAAATATTCATCCCATAATGTGTATGTATTTACTTCCATAAACACAGAGCATGTCTGTGTCGTCACGTGTTATGCCAGGACCTCTTTTGTGTATGAGGGTCACTTCGGGGTCACACTCAGTTCACTCTCAAAATGGAATGAAGTCGCTTTTAATGTGCAATATGAACAAGCACAGAAAAAAAAAATGGATTCCACCAAAAAATCCGAACTGACTGATACGTTGGGATTTCATTGTCACCAGAATACAAACAAGAAAAACATTCTAGAAGACTAACTGAAAAACAATGCGTGACAAAAACGATTTTAGGTGCACGCACTATCATGCTGTCAGACTCAGCATGTGAATATCGGACCCACCAGATGGAGCCCAGTATACCTTGGCCTTTCATTCACACATTTTTCCCATCAGATGAGAACTCCAATTGTCACCAGTTGCTTGCAAATTAACAGAAGTGAGTTTGGTGGTGACTCCCACGTTAGTTTATTTAATTAACATAACCATATGTTCACTGCAGTGTTGAACAGTGTGTTTGAAAATCAGAAATCATTTAAAGGGCTCATATTTTGCTAAACCTACTTTTATTAGTGGTTCATTTATTTGTGTATTTGGACCCTAATGGCTGGAAAAGTTTCAATGTGAACCCTGTAGTTGCTGCAAAGTTATCTTTATATTAATTTTGGCAAAAAATCAAGTGGATTTCTACAACCAGTTTAGATTCCTGCTTAACTTGTTATGTTGTTCTAACCAGTTACGTCACAATATTTGCACATATAAGGTCAAGACTTCCGACAAACATTTCTCCTAGTACGCCGTTATTGTTTATTAGCAGCAGTGATTGTAGTAAAAATTGAAAATATGTCCAAACTCTGAGCCATTCAGTTGTTGGTTGTACGAATGAACACAAGTTGCTGAACAGGCCAGAAAACACAATCAACAACCTGGAGGGGGTGGGGCATGAAGTAGGTCATTTGGATTTAAAGGGCCAGTGCTCAAAACGACCTTTCTGCTGTCATTACTCAGGTAATAGGGTCGAACATGGAACTGTGGAGTTGAATTAATGAAGAAGTCAGACCCAAGCAGAGCATTTACAGTTTCAATCAATCAAAGTTTTATTTGCAGACTCCCAACGTCCAAATTGACATAAAACAAACATACAGTACAAAAACACGACATACAGTACAGTGTATCAGGTGCAGAATCACCTCGTATTAAGAATGTACTTGTGTTCATTGATAGAAAATTGAAAAATACAAAAATACATTGAGAAATCTGCAATTATTAAAAACAGAATTAAAAATTAAAAAAAAAAAAAAAGGAAATAAAATAAATAAATTAAGTTTATGTAGACCACAGGGGAATGTTTTAAAATGTATAATTCCATTTACAAAAAGCAAAACATCACTCCTTTAAGCTATTTTGGAACCATCTGGTAAAAAAAAAACAAAAAAAAAAAAAACATGTACCTTTTACTTTTTAGATACTTTAATGCAGAAGTTACCATTAGTGGATCTTCACTAGTGTCACATGTGATCTTTCTACTGTAACAACATTGGCAGTGCAGACACACCAACAAGGAGAGAGAGAGGATTTGTTTAATAATGTTACTTTCACATGAATGAATTTGAGTTACAGCAGGAAGAGAAGTTAACCAGTGTTGAGTTATTGCTATGTAAGAAAAGACACAATTGGTTTACGGACTCCTTTTTTTAAAAAAAAAAAAAAAATGATGACACTGATAGCATCTTGTCAGCATGTTTCTCTCTGAATATTGTCTAATGAATGACAGGACTGTCGGTCATAGTGCACCAAAAAAGTAACAATTTCGCAAGATGTTCTCCATCACTTATGACAGCTCTGAGATGACTGAACATGTGTGTGTACTGTCATGACAACAGAAGTCGAGGCAGAGCAATGAGAATATTCCAGACACCATAGTTAATATCTGAAGAGGTTATACTGAATAGCATTCACTTAAACTTAAAGTAACGCAGTCAATTTCACAGTATGATTGTCATGCTTATTTCATCCTCCTAACATTTAATTTTTAACGCTACTCATTGCATCATTCTGCAGAGTGATATACAGAGGATATAAAAGCACATTTATGCAGAAACGTGAAGGTGTCAGTGAACTCGTTTGGATTTTTCTATTGTTTCTCTACATTAAAAAAGCTCACCTACAAAAATCAATGTCTTTTTGCTAGGTTTTTGCTATATTTAGTGTATTTTCTCTGTTTTTTTCTTTGCCAGAATACAGTCTTTTCCCACAGGGAACAGAAGCCCTGAAGTGCTCCTCAAACCTACCAGAGTTCTCTGACAAAAAGAGCAGTTCTGTAGCCCGTGTTACTGTGTAGAACTAGTGGTGATAAGAGCGATTTAATGGCTTCAGTGATGGACTTGGCATCGGCATGAGCGTGGGTGGACTCAGGAGGATTTAAAACAGGAAATGGCATGTTGACCCATTTTCACCCATAAAATGCAGATATTTATAAATAGCTATACCACCATTGATGGATTTCATCTCGGTGTAGATGTGTAATTCAGTTTACGGCTCTAAAAACATGTTGAAGTATGTCTTTAATGTTGAGAACTGCTCTGTGTGTTTCCTGGAGAAGGGGGGCAAACATGAACTGCCAAAGCTTCTGTTCTGACTTTCTGCTTCGTTTTGAGTACTGCTGGTATTTGGATGCACTGTCTCTTAACATCCATCCCTGTAAAGGTTACTGTTCAGTCAGATCTGTGAGTATTTAGACAGCGACACACACTTTGTAATTTTGCCTCTGTACAGTGAAGCAGTCAAAATGCGATTGAAGACTGTTCTTGCTTTAATTCCAGTAGTTAGTCCAATTATTAACTGACAAATACATGACCATAAAAATCCAATAACCTGAAGCGATCAGATAATTACAATGGGCCAATGTGATGCATTTACGGGCACTTGAGAAATGCAATAATGGAAAAACCTGGTTTAGATGCTCCAGTGCATCTGGGGCACTGTTAAATGGGGGTAAACATGACAAATTCATGGCGCCCAATATTTGTGGGGGTTCCAGTGGATACAGGTTAGAAGTTGTGTAAATTTCATGTAAAATCCATTTCCATGCATTGGAAACATGTTAACCTTCAGTTTCGTTTAATGGCGGTATAAGTTACCCTAACCTTAACCCCTCCGTCCCACTCCGACAGATCAACAACATTACCTTCCATGGGGCCCACAATTAGTAGCAGTGCCCCTACAGTCCATTATTGGATTGCTTTTTTTGGAGTGTGTACGTTAGTGAGGGTAGACTCAAACTTCCTGTTGTCATCGTGTTTCCCACAATTTTAAATGTGTTTACACATGCGGAGACGTAGAACATCAAAATATAAGATTAACCTGAATTCAAGAAGATATCAGAGTATTGGGAAAACCATGTATGTTAATCCAATTTCTCATAATCAGATTACTGCCCTCGTATGATAAAGCATATTAGATTATCCTGTTTATATGATTACTTGAATAATCTGCTAACTGCAGAAATCTAATAGTGATTGGAGTATTGGTGTATGTAAGCAGGCTCAGTGAAACATACATACCCAGTTCATGCAACACTGTATGTTGTGCCATTATATACTAAAATTTTATCTTTTTTTTTATTATAAAAACCTGTCCTGTCAGGGTTAGGGTTAGTGTGTGTTACAGTGTGTTACACCATATGCTGTTTTTGTGATTTGCTTTGCAAAGGAGGGAATGTGATGCACTCCTGTTGCAGAGATAGATAAAATTGAATTTCATTATAGATTTCTCAACAGGCCCTCAGAGGCCAACTCAGTAGAGCTATCTGGGTCCTCCATCTGCACTGTTCACCCAAATACATATGAATACTGACCCCTAAGCGAAGCCACAGCCTCTGGACAGTTAATTATGAATTAACTTGGATCCATGCAGTATCCGGCATCAAGATGTGTGCGCAGTCCAGTTGGCTTCTGTTGTTCTGAGCTCACCTTGCTTTACAGTTGGACAGGTAACCCTTATCCACAGTCAAACTCCAAACCTGTCCCTACCCACAGAGCAGCTTCATACAAAAGCTTCCTAGGTGAGACGAATAATGTTTCCTCCTCTCATCTTTTAACCTTCGGGCATGTTGTTACTCCTTTATGAGTATTATTCCAGGTGTGGTTTTTATAAATGATCTGTTATATCTCACTTAATGTCATACATACTGACTGAGGCGTCTCAAATCTCTAAATTCACATTAATCATTCCTTAGGCAATAAAATATATTCCACCCTCAGAGGTAAACATTGTAGAGACCTCTTTTAGGTGGAAAATAGATGGTTTTACACAGAGATCCCAGGTGGGAAAAGGTGGGATCACCACCTCACATTTTTGCCACCATTGACAGATTTCCACAGTCAAGCTAAAGGTGAAACAGAGGTGACGCAGGCGTGGAAGTTTTACACCATGCACATGCAATTCAGAATCAAAAAAATGGTGATGCAGCGTATAGTGTGACGTGTAAGACTAGCATCATCTCTCTCAGCCTTCAAGAAGAATGTAAAGACTCTCCTCTATAAAGACTATTTACTGCACTGATGTCTGAGCTGCCCAGGTCCAGGGTAGACCTTGTGGTGTGTGTGTATGTGTCTCTTTACTCTACCTGACCCCGTGCGATAGCTCCCTGTATACCTTATATCTGCAAATGCTATATGCTATGTTTATGTCCTCTATTGTAAGTCGCTTTGGATAAAAGCTTCTGCTAAATGTAATATAATATAAAATGTAATGCAATGTGTAACTTGCGTGTTGGAAATACCCGAGCATAACGATGTTGCTAACCTCTCCAGAGTTAGCAAGGTCTTTCACCGTTCCACAAACATTAGCATCGACAAGAGTCCTCCGCCCGAAGTGACAACAGCTTGCGGATCTTAGCATCTCCCCAGTTTGACATTTTTCTGGTCACGTTCATATGTTTGTTTGCATCTGCTCATTTTTAAATCCCCCTAGCATAGGGGTCACACATGCAATACGTCACCAAATCGACAACAAGAGGTGTTCCTTTTACATAGTGTTACAGGATCATGATTCCACTTTTATCACGGTTCTGTACAACTTCCAGAGCCGTTACACAACCACGATAAAGGTGGGACCAAATGATCCCACCATTGTTTACACAGACTTTGTTCTGCAATAAAGGTGGAATATTCCCGCAAGAAGTGCCGTGTAAGTACTGAATTTTGTACTTGATAACCACCATCGCATGCCATGATGGAAACATGCTGAGGTTTCTTGACAGTAGGGATCTGCTCGTCGCATAATTACGCCACATCTTGCATATCTGTGATTGGTTTCCTTGGGATCTGTCCGTTCCACCTTCATATTTGGATTCAAGCTCCACAATCCCAGACAGATTTCTCATTGATAAAGAAGGATGCCTGTCCACGTTAGTCCATATGGGCCTTTTCCATATACTTTAGTAATATCTGCCCACTCACAATATATAGGAATAATAGGTTGTTTACAGTTGCGTTTGTGTGTAATCTTTGACTGTTGCTGTTCAGTGATATTTAAAACTTACAGTAGAAGATTGATTTGGTCTGTACACACTCTAAAATGGAATTTACTTGATAAATTTGCTAACATTTACCATAGTACTGCTGGTTATGTTGCCAGAGTTTGAAATGATAATAATTTTAATAGCATAACTGGGTTGAAGGTTAATTTACATAGATATTAAGCCATAATCGTCAAGAGTCAAAACAACATATGTCTTTCCTCTGTGTTTTACTCTGACCTTTCCTTCTTTTCAGTGTTCTTTTTTCTAAAAGTAATTTTTCAGTCTCTTATTTCATCATTTGCTTATACTTTGCTTTAATTTACTGTTGATTTCAGACCGGTATTCCTCTCTCTTGTGGTGTCTACCAGTCCCTGTTCTTTGTATTACCCAACACCCCCTCATTTGTCATTTTAATTATGCTATAGAGGAAGTAAATGAGTGCAGAGAGTTAGCCAGAGTGAACCGTAGGTATCTCTACCTCAACACCCTACTCCCTGCAGGGTTTCTGCTGATGAACAGAGTGGTTTTTCGCCCTTTCAGAGAACTGGTCTATCACAGCAAAAGACAGATTTTAGTCTGCATTTTCCCGTCTCGATTGCCTGCCAAGATAATGCACACCAAATAATGTTGGGTGATTGGGAGGGACTGGCTAGCTTCATTAATATGTACACAGTCCACGGACAAACAGGAAAAAAAACCCTCCTCAAATGATAATTGCAAATATGCATGCACTCACTTATGCATATGCTTTTTTTAGAATATGAAAATGCCATGTCAGAGCCCAGGCATCAATAAGATATTCCCATGAAGAGACACAGGCCTGGCTTCTCTTAGGACTTATTGTTATCCCTTGTGTCAGCTGGCTTTTAGGTTTCTTGTTGGGTGAGGAAAAAGCATGCATCTGAAATTGTCTTAACAGCTGTAAATAGGCTTTTCAGGCTAAAGCGGCCTGTCTTTCAAAGAGCTGATTTCTGTAAGCAGCTTAGTGTTTCCACCTTCTCATTACGCACCGTAACCTATTCATGTTGTGGGTGAGACATGGAATTATTTCCTACATAGCCCCTGTATCGTATTAGGATGATACTAATGTGCCAGTAGTTTAGAGGAAGCCTATTATTAGTTGTCAGGGCACTTTGCATAAATGCAGGCTACCTAGTCTGACTTTGACTTGAGTTAAGGCAGGTTCAGACGTGGCATTAATGTGGTCAGATTTTAAAACGGTATTATGCTTTGTTGTGCTCTAACCTTTAGACGTGCTTTATTTTGCATCAGCGGAAATGGCATTAGACATAGTCCTCCAGCCCACTCTAGCATCAGCAGTAGATGTTGGTGGCTTTTATAATAATTGTATCTGGCACTGATCATACTCGATCTGTGAAAAATAGTTGTAATGAGAACTGAGCAGCTTATAGCTCATGGTTGCTTGTTGAAAGCATTTTTTTTTTTGCCCGTTTTGCTTAGATTTTCAATTTTGACTGCAACTGAGTTTTCCTAGCTGTCTCATGTTGAGGTTGATGCAAGAAATGTCTTAGCAGAGGTTTCATTGATTAGCACCCTTCCTTCCAAAACACCATTATCGTCACCCTTTTGGCTATATAGTGATGAAAACCCGTTGGCCAGAGGTTTGAACTGCACCTCTCTGTCACTAAGACGAGACCAGGGCCACCTCAGGATGTCATTAGAAGTGCTGTATGTCTGGAAGCCAGGTGGACTTGTCTTCTAATGAGGACTCAACCATCATACAAGCGGTGACTGCAGGAGGTGTCACATGGAGGTGCCACATTCGGTCCGGGACAATGATCTTCTCTTTCTATGAGCAGTACTGAAATGGCATCATTAGACAGAGAAGAACAGAGACAGTGGGTTTAACTAGGGAAGATGGTGAGATCGTAATGATATATTCAGTTGTTGTGAAACAGGTCGAATTGTTATGTTTAAGTTTTTTTTTTTTTTTTTTTTTTTTTTTTTGTCCCAATCTCTTTGTCTCTTGTTATTCTAGTTGTACCGTTAGCCTCACAGACATACCCATAGCAAGGACATTTTGTAGTGCATGATTTTATCAATGTTTGTTGACTTTTCAAACTCAACTGAACAGGCCAAGCTTATTTAGCTTTAAGAATTGCAAGACCATTATATGTCAAGGTGGACAAAAAATGTCAGGTTTTATTTTTCCTGTCTTTCCCTTTGGTTCACCTGCCACAACTGCATGAATGGAAAACCATTTTCTGTCTGACCTTTTCGAGAGCTTACAGAATTGAAAAAGGTAAAAGTTTATGTAAAACTGAACATATGCAATATAATAGTAGCTTTAAAGCTATGATTAAAAGAAGCTGTTAAACCAAAAAGTCCTAACATTAAATGTGATGTGTTCTTTTTACATGTCTGGTGTGTTTTTAATTTTTGATCGAAAGGCTGATAGAAGTGAGTGATGTTCACCTCATTCTCAGCAGAGACGGTGTACACACATATTTTGTTCCCTATTTATGTCATTTGTAATCCTCTGCAGGTATGAACATGAAATATTCTGTACAGTATGTCATTAATGTCCAGCTCCACAGCAGGTTATGAGCCCATTGTTCCCAATAAAAGTGATTCTGGCGTAAAAGCTGGAGCTGCTCCAATAGCTTATTGAGGCTCTCTCTCTTTCTCTCTCTCTCTCTCTCTCTCTCTCTCTCTCTCTCTCTCTCTCTCTCTCTCTCTCTCTCTCTCTATATA
>JAPSES010097200.1:6134-20290 GCA_029822895.1 Maxillicosta whitleyi | reverse complement strand
TTAATAGGTTTGTTGTATGTTATTATTATTTTTATAATGTGTCTTTATGTATAAGTACATGTTTATGTAAATGTATATTTAAAAAGAAATAACTGAATTTGCCTTTTATCAGCATAACCTTTCAGTAGGATATACCAAAGTGAACTGCACATGCACCATTATTGCTTCAGGTAAAGACGTTATGATTTAATAAATACTTAAGGACACTATTTATCTTTATAAATGTTAACACAATTGACACTGATTTGTTCACAGTGTTTATCTCCACCCAGTAGCTTAAAGACATTGCAGCTTCCTATCTCTTTTCCACAGTAGATGAATTGTTCCAGTATCATGTCAGTGCGGCAGGCTCCCAGGCACCCAGCGACACAGCACCCACACACAAACAGACACACTGGGACGGAAGGCTCTGCCAGTCATCTGAGCAGACTCCAGCCCAATCCTTAGTTGTGCACACTCGCTCCCTCAACAGCATGACTCACACTCAGTGGAGCGTATCAGCCTCCATCTTCACAGGATGCTTTGCCACCCATTCCACTTTAGTATCTCGTTATGCTCTTACATACCCTTGCTAATAAACCCCAGCAATGCTCAAATCAGCCATGCAAACATGTGATGAAAGCATTTAGGAGCATGTTAACACAGACAGAAAATAGTTTCTGTGGGAGAAGTGACATCACCTGACACATATAGGAAGATAGAAGACAAGCATTCTGCTCCTTTGACTCACAGACACATTTAAAAACAAGGTTTAAGTTGGATTTTAAGAAATATAGGTAGCAATTATTATAAATTAATGTGGATTTTTTTTTTTTTTTTTGGGATGGACAGGATTAAGAACAAACATACGAAGGGCTGTTCAGATTGGACGTCTTGGGGATGAGTGAGAGTGGCCAGATTGAGATGTTTTGGGGATGTACAGAGGAAGGATAGTGAATATACTGGGATCAGAATGAAGAAGATGGAAGAAAGGTATTGAAAGAAGAAGAAGATGCAGGAGACAGGGTCAGACAGAAGGAGTTGATTTACTGTGGCAAAACCCAATTAAAGCAACTGAAAGTAGTAATAATAGTAATAATAATAATAGAAGTAGCTAATAATTATGACCCCCCCCCCCCCCACACACACACACACACACACACAGGGGAGGCAAGGAGTATTGTTTTTGGTTCCATTTGTTTGTTTAACCCCAGCAGCAAAACTATTGGTTGAATTCATGCCAAACTGGGTTTATAGATTGTCAATAGTTACTTTTCCATTAGGTTTATGTGCAAAACTTTACCAATATTTAATAAACAAATTAAAAAAACAAACAAAACATAAGTGTATAATGTCTGATTTTCCATTAAATCACAAATGCAATGATTTGTTTATTTATTATTTTTGCGAGATGACACCAGAAGTCATTCCATAAATATTGTGTTTATTTCCAGATATATTCATTATTATTATATATTAACCCTCTATTCCATATGAAATTATAAAATTATTAAGATTCCTGGTGTGTCTGTACCATGTTTCTTTTAAAACTCTTCTTCTTCACTTGTTGTCACATCCACATCTTGGTTTTTCTATTCACATGACTCTTTGTGAAAAAACAAACAAACAAAAAAAGTTTGCAGTTTTGTGTAATATACCAGTTTTGCAATGCCCCCAAAAAACACACCTCATGGCAGCACTAAAACTTTTCATAGAGAAACAAGAGTTTTGGCAAAATTGTCGGGTTTTTTTCCATCAGGTAAATTTTTATGCAATAGTTATATTTGCGATATTTGAGGGTCAATGGAAAAACGACTAGTGACCCAGAATAGATGTGATAACATTTTGGGAAAAATAGGTCAGAGTTAAAAAAAAAAAAAAAATGCTATGAATTTTTAAAATCTGTTTTCTCCCATTTACTTATAATGGGCAAAATTTCACATGTCTATAAAAACATCAATTTGTTTTCAATTTACTTCAAACTTGGCTCATATATAGATGCAACTGATATGCCGACATTCACATGATGACATCAGCTGGATCGATGCCAAAATAAACAACAATACATGTGAGGGGCGGGGTGTGTTGTGCCTGGTAGCACTTATTATAAATATGTTGGCTATTGAAGTTAGTTAACTCCATTTCTAAGATAACAACTGTGTCTGTCTAAGCCTCATGGGACCTTATTTAAGAATAAATACAAATAGATGTCAAAGATGAAAGACAATAATGTTTTTTTTAACATATTGTCAGTTGTCTTCTGGCATTCTCTCTTTCTGTGCTTTAAGAATCAGAAACACTACACTAAAGTTAAAGCCTACAACTCTGCTTGTTCCATAAAAATGCATTGATTTTTTCCCCAATTATCTATTCTCTGTATTTCATTGCTTTCTCTTGGTTGCACTGCTTCCAGTAGTGTATGCTAGAGTGTTTATCCAATCATATATCACCATCATGTGTTACTAGGTTAAAGAAATCTGCCTTAGGGCTCAGAATCAACAGTGCAGCCTCTGGAGCTTCCAGTAAATGGCAATGAACCTGCTGCTTAAACCAATTAGATTTGATTGGATGGTCAAAGAGCGACTAGTGAGAGCAAACGCAACTCGTATACCACATCTGTGGTGAAGTGCATAAGATTGGTTTAGATTTAACGCATGAAGACAGAGTGCTACTTTTGTGGAAGTTCCAAAAATGATTTTATCTCATTTGAGTGATTTATCATTTATTTTTATATTATGCTTTGGATTTTGTATTCTTAAACGAAAACCAAGTAATTTTTTTTTTTATTTATGTAGATGTCCGAGTCCGTATTTGAGTCCGTTGGACCCCAAAGTCCACTTAATTTTATCAATATGTTCCATGCATGAGTACTGTACCTCTGTCCAGCTGAGAAGGTAGTCCTGGGTACCCACTGCACAGATTCTAGTACGGAACGTTGCTGTGTCAAAGCAATCTGTACTCAAGTCCAGAAGTGTCCTAATCTCCATCCCAGCCTCAGATCTGGACCAGGTAATCGACTGGACCCAGAACCAGGACATCAGGCTTAAACAACTGGATCACCTCTTTTCTACAGTAGTTTCTCTTAGCTTTGAAATGGATGAAGCACAATTCAAATTCAATAATAGCAACAAGAACACACACACACACACACACACACACACACACACACACACACACACACACACACACACACATTTATTTTCCTTTTCTTGTATTCAAATGATTTATTTTTTGGAGGATACAGGCAAATATGTGCAACACTAACACTGACTGACACAAACTTCAGCACATAAGGACGTATGCATCAAACATACTGGACTTTAAACAATACTGATAAAATATTTATAATAATGGTAATGCTCAAGGTCCTTTTACTGCAATAGTCAGTTCCATTATAAAAGTAACTAAAATAGATGCACTATATTACCACATTCATATAGGATCATTGTGTGAATGTTTCCTTTAGAAGAAACATCTGCCGTTCCATTAATGCACAACTTGTGATTGTTACCAAACAATCATGAATATTGATAGCTGTGTATAAACCCGTATGTAGGTTAGTGCGTCACGTAGCTAAAGTCAGGTGGTCCTCCTGTGAGCATGTGGATGAGTCACTCAGTCTGTGACTCATTGCACTGAAGTAACACATGTCCTCAAGTCACACACATATGAAACAGGACAGGACACTGCATTGTCAGCTTATAGGTCAGATTGTCATTTCAGTGTTCTGGTTCTCCCTATGGTTCCCAGGCACACATAGGAATACTTCAGTACACAAACACATCACACAGAGGGTTTTCACTGATGATGGCTGTCAAAAAAATACTGCCTCAGACAGAGTGAAAAGTGCCTTTAGTAGAAGAAACAGAAAAATCAGGAGCTGAATAAATGATTATCAGCTGAAATTAAAGGCAGTTGCACTCAACCCCTGGTCATGTTACTAGTCATCAAATGTCCTGACATTTGTATGTCAGTAGAACTGTTATATGTTTATATTCTGGGACATTTGCAAACCAAAGCCTGGCTGTATACAAAGTCTTGACATTTGCTTGCCCTTGTTTCTTGTGCTTATGTAAAGTTTGTGTCAGAACTGCTGAAAGCCAGTTGTTTGATGTCTACGCCAACAGTAGCTTCTGCTACTACTGAGGAGTTGAATAGAGACACTGAAGAACAGAACACAGATGTGAGCATTAGGAATTTTGCAGGGAAAAAGCACCCTTTATAAAGAAACCATTAAACTGTTCAATCTATCATGGATGTGGCAAAAAAAAAAAAAAAAAAAAAAACCCACAATAACAGGTAGTTGTTAACCTACATCACTCACAGTGATCAACCAAACATTCTGACAGAAGTGTGAATATTAATGTTCATTTAGTTTTCTTTCTTGTCAGACACATAATCAGTTTTTCATACCTGACATATTTTGACCGTAAACTTCTGTCTTCATCAGAGGTGTCACTTGATGGTGTGTGACGTGTTTTAAAGATGACTGATGTTCATTGGGGCGCAGTTGACCTGTCAGATTTGACAGGTCGGCTCCGCCCCTTTTTGTCCGTCCGCTGCTGGAGGATGTGTGTGAGGTGTGTGAGAACGTGTGTGAGAGCAGGAATGCCCCCTCATCCTGGTTCATAACTGTGAGGGCTCGTTTCCTGATCTCCACGGCTTCCATGATCCAACGTTTGTGTCTGTTGTTTCCTTGTTTTCTTTCTTTGGCCTTACCCAGGTCATGATGTGTTTTTCTCGTTTGCAGTGGTCCGTTATTGCTGATTTCATGTTTTCTTTTAATGCTTCTTCCTTCACTGATAGATTGGCTTCAGGGATCTGCTGCTATTGATACCACAGCACACCTCCACAGGTCTGCTGGAGTCTAGGCCAGGGGTTCACAACCCCAGGTCCATAAAGTAAAGGTCCTGCCATGTATTTGTTCCAACCATTCACTGAACCAGTCATTTTCATGAACAAAAGTTCTCATCCAGGGATGGAAGCATCAGTGGAATCGCCTGGGTTATGTGAACAGGTAAAACTAATACATGGCAGGAGTTCTACTTTGTGCAGCTGGGACTGTCCACACCTGGTCTAGGCCTTGGGTCAGAGTTGTTTTTATGCAAAAATAGGAACCTACATAATATTAGATGAACGGCAATGATGTTCTGCTCCCATAGATGATTGACTGGTTTAGATTCAGTTGTTCTTCACATTTTGGTAGGTACGACCCATTTTATGCAGGGATTAAAAATATAAGATCTGGAGATGCTCTGACCCAATTCTTTTGCCCATTTTGTTGTTTCCGACGAACCAACTTTGAGGTCTAAATGTTCACTTGCTGTCTAATATATCCCACCCACTGACAGGTCCCATTGTAATGAAATAATCATCATTAATGCCACTTTGCCTGTCACTGATTATAATGTTGTGCTCTTTTTTCAACCCTGTTTGCATCTTCAAAAACATTTGCTTCTGACTACTAATTTAATGGAATGTTTACCTAAAATTGTCAGGACGCATTCTACTGCATAAATAGTTATTTGGCCGTTATTTAGCATAATCGTACATAAAGCATTATTTTTGCACAACAGACCAAAAATGCAACAGCAGGGAGTTACGGTGTTTAGAGCTGTTGTATCTGGCTGTTAGCCATTAGCTCAGCAGCAAATAAAACAGCAACACTACAGAATGTTACACTGAAATGTGTAAGTGAAGGTCATTTGAGCCACATGACAGGCCGAGCAGGCGCGCTTCCATTCAGTTGCTAAACAGCTCATTCCCACTTCAGATGTGTTTTATGTGTGTGTTTAGCATTCATGCTGAAGGCTGTCACTCAGTGAGTTGCCTTTCTGTCACTCAGTGGGTGGAACTGCAGTGACAGTGCAGCTGACTGCGACACCATGTGCATACCATTTATTTTGTCAAGTGCAAAATGTTCTGAGTTTTATTTGACTTCATTCCAAAACTTAGGACATTACTGTTGGCTATTTAATTTCATAAATTTTGTAAGTTTTATGCCTTGTGAAGTATAATGTGCACAGGAGTTACATTAAAACCTTAAAACATACAAAAATAATGGGCAAATATATAAAGGTAATCATGCATGATGTTTGGTGCTATATAAATAAAACTGAAAATATTCTCCAACTTTTCTACTATATTTTTCTGTCAGCTCTATTACTTCTCAGATAAAGATGTTAAACAGTAGATCATATATCAAGCTATAAAATACAAGATATTATTTATTTTGTTTATTTATTTATTTTTTAAAAAGAGAAGTTTCAAAAGCAGTGTGTAGCTGGGCTCATGTTATGGATGTCTGTGAGCTGATAATGAGCTCCATAAAATAGTGACCCCCCCCCTTTCTCGCGGATTCAGTTTGTTAGGTTTACAAATCATTCAACATGTCTGTAAAAATAAGTAAAAAAAAAAAAAAAGATGAAAGACTCCTGATGATGAAAGTTACATACCTTTATTTTTTCTTCATTTCTATCCTAATACGCATGATAAACCCTCAGATCTCCCTGTAAATAAAAGATAATGTTCATACTGGCTCCACAACAGTTAAGTAAATAATACATGTAAACACAAAATAATATGTACAGTTATCATTATAGGTTCTAAAAAATCAGAAGGATTTTATTAAATATTCTTTAAGGTGTTAAAGTGGACAAATACGGACAGTTCCATAATCACGAGTATGAACTTTTGAAACTGGAGGAAAATTAGGTGAAATTACCTTTTGACATGATGAAATATAATTTGGATTAAATAGAAGGTGGTCATGTAACGCTGAAATAAAATAATAACAATCATGTCTTTAACATTTTAACTGAGTTTGGTTAAAAGAGGCAAAGTGAAGCTCTGAGTTACTGTGTATTTTACATAAAGTCATTTCAATGAACACAAATATATAAATATCAGGTGTAATTGACAGACTAAATGACAGTAGACATGTATGGTATGCAGATAACAAGTTTATTTTGGTCGTTTGCTTTGCACCACTGACACGTTACCCTCATTTTATTCCATTATCTTCAGCACAGTCAGTAACACAATAAAACAGTGAAACACCACTAATAACATCAAGTGGAATCAGTGCAGAGAACCAAACAGGACAACACGATTATCCTATCTATCTTTTTTTAAAAATTATTTTTCCTATTCCTGCCTATTATTCAAACTAATTCCGCTAAACTGGAGGACCTAATCAAACAGGTGGCCTCTAAGGTGCCAGTGCAAACCCCCCTCCCTCCTCCCTCTCCTTCACCTCAGCCCCTCACCACTGACTTTGTACGGCTGGAAAAAAAATGCGATTGGTGTGAAAATGAAGAAAGGGGACGTGCAGGACCAATCAGAAACGAGTCTTTGTTCAGAGTTGAAAATAGAGCACTTGAAGCCCAACTGTTGCCTGGAGACACAGATTGCAGGCAATTACAGAGCCAGATTACAGTGTGGAGAAAATAGGTGATATTGTCAATGGGGCACGAATTTGTGTGTGTGCGTGGGTGAATGCAAGTGCATGTATCTGTATGTGTGTTCAATACAGCAGAGTGGAGATATGTGTATAGGTAGGAAAACATCAGGTGATTATAATGCCCTGTAATGTATGTGCGCTAATGAACATGAACATTCCACATAGAAGCGTATACTTATCTAACTACCCATAAAACTGATTCCATTATATTGATGATAATAATAATTATTATTATTAAAGAAAATGGATTAATCAAAAATACTCCCTATAATGGAAGGTTTGAAACCTCAATGTATCAGAAATCATGTATTTTTAGCTAAAACACTACCACATTACACAGACATTTATAGTCCATATTTATGTGCTTATGCTGAATTAAACAGGCAGCTTTTTGACCTAATTTGTTAAATTTGGATATCATTAAATTTACACATACACTGTTGTCCATGAAGTCAGAATTAAACATTTTTACTTCTTCACATGAAATAATTGTGACAATATGATTTATTGTTGGTAGATAAATCCAACTGGGATCATACTACCTGGTCACAGTTGATTACCGACATGTACAAATAGGAATAAAAATAGGAATGTGACTGAAAACAAAATGATTACAACTTTATGTCCAATTGTATATTCAGTTTGTTAAATAGCTGACTTCAAATAAAAAAAAAAAAAGCAACTTTAACCTTTTGATGCATGTGTCCACAGTTGTGTAAAATTGAGAAACTTGTTTTCTTTTACCATCAGCTGCTGATGCATTGTAATATTTACATTCTTGTAAAGTTTACATAGAATTTAAACACAATTAACCATGCCCTTTCTTTCTAATATATATAAAATAAATTGCTCACACTAATTTGTTTTTAGAGAGGGTGAATATAGATAATATTTAAGATTTGTGAAGTTAATGTTGGAGTCTGTGTTGTGCCGACAGCCGGTCATTTGTTAACGTTAGGTGACTCTATTTCTAGGTTAAGGGTAGCTACCGTAGTGTTGCAAACTGTTGCAACATTACAGGAGCAGAAGTGAGGATATTCATCAACATCAGTGCACGGGCTGTTGCTATGGACGTAGGCAACAGAGGCTATTGTTAGTCAAGAAACGACCTGCTCTGAGCACAAAAAAGACTCCATAACATAACATAACATAACATAACATAACATAACATAACATAACATAACATAACATAACATAACATAACATATATTTTCTGCACATGTGGAAAGTTTTGCAATAAAATACTAAAATGGTTATGATCTTTAGCACAATTTTGAACAATAACACCTTTTACAACAAAAATCTGTATTTTTTTTTATACTTCAAACATGAAAAGGTTGATATAAACTAAATAAAATGACCCCATGTGTCATAAAACCTTGTATATAATGCCTTTGGACTAGAACAAAAGCCTGTGCACCATGTAGCTCAGCAGGAATCTATTCTAAGACGTAGGCTGTACATTTTCCACTTTGGACAGTGTGACAGGGATCTTCTCCTCCTCTAAACCTGGCGGCTTGGTGACCACATCCCCCACCTCGCTAAACCCTCTCCACTTTGACGGCTCCCCTTCCCCCGGTCTGTGGAACAGCCTCTCTTTCAACCTGGACCTGGGCAGGATCCAAACGACAATCCCCATAGCCGCCAGGGCCGATCCCAGACAGGAGAGGCCGATCCCGGCTGCTGTGCTCAAGTGCAGGCCCCTGTTGAAGTTAATGGCCTGAGTATCCACGAAGAACAGGTCTCCCTCCCCAAAGGACTCAATCCTATGGGGGGTGGAGTATCCGACCGACAGGCTGGCTAGACCTGCAGTCAGGATCAGCAGACCCAGGGCCAAGGACACCTGCAGGGAGGAGACAAGAGAGCCAATCCTAAAGTGGTAACGTGCCATCTTACTCTTTTTTCCTGGCAGATGGACCTCTTTGTGATCATATTCACTTCTTGTTAGGAAAGGTCATGTTGTTGTTTGTGATGCAGAAAAAAACATCCTAATTGCCAAACGTGCAAGCGTCCGACATCTGGACAAATACCACCGCACCACTGTTTGCACTTCATCCTGCAGAGACAGCACTGTAAAATGCACTGTACAGCACAATATTCCTATCAGTTATTGCACTCTCCAGGTGAAACTCATCGCCGGCAGGTGTGAGAAATTGGCTGGTGACACCGAGCGTCACAGAGGTGGTACATCTCTGTCTGCAGCCAAGGACACACCGGGAACTGGAGAGTGCATTTTGGAGCAAATGGTTACATATTCAAAAATAGCATCAGCGAAAAAATTGGACTGACCCTTTAACACTCACTACATTACACTACACCATTATCCAGAATATGACACTATTCCAAATTTTTAATACAGGTCATATAAAGAGCATATTCAGTATAGATACTCTGAATTTGTTTGTTATTCAGAGTGGTGCATTTTCCATGCACTGCAAAAAATTATAAATATAGTAAAAATGGTTTCTGGGAAATTAATATTGTTTTTTTTAAGACTGTACTGCATGATGGAAATAATCTTATTTTTAGAAAGTATGTCTAACGTTATCTTTAGATATTCCTCATTTTAACAGTGAAACTGTTGCATATTTTCCCAGTTTATGAATATTAAAACTGCAGGAGATGAAATCTGAGCAGTCAGAATAGTTTTTGTACACACCATAGAAGTGGGTAGAATTTCTGTTTCCTCTCACACACAAAAACAAACAAACAAACAAAAAAAAAAGATCACTGCAATCAAAAGTCTGAAATATTTGTGATTTAGACTATTTTTTTTGTTATGATATGTGTGTTTTGGATTTTAATGTCTCTTCTGTTGCATCATTGATCAATTTCATCAAATGCAAAGACAATTTCTGTTTTTTCACTGCTTTTACTACATTTTTTTTTTTTAATACAGATAAGAAATGTATCCAAACACAATGTGCTTACACCTTTGGCAGATTTTTACTTCAAATAAAACACACATTTGGCTTTTTTCAAGGGCTGTTTTTGCCCATAATTGGGTTTTAGGACTATTCTTTAGGCCAGTGAACCCTGTAACACATTCAGAATGTACTCAGGTTTAGGGTTTAGGGGCATGTTTACTGTCAGCTCAGTGCATTCTACACAAACAAACCAGTCAACAAATGCATCTCAAAAACAGATCCATCAGGTTTATAGACATGTGTAAGCATCACAACACCAACCTTTTCACAACATTTGAAGGAATAAAAGATGGAGGTCAAATAATTCAGCCCTTTAAACCAAAATATGTTCCATAAAAGCACTGGTTATTAATAGCATGCCCTGTATTTTCTAACTCATGCTTACGTACTTGTGACAGATTTATGTCTTTTTTGTGGAACTAAAGATTGAGAATAAACATCCCCCTTTGGATTTTTCCAAAGCCTTATACTCATTAAAGCTTTGAAACCCCAGGAATGATCTCAGACATTGTAATACATAATGTACAGTATCTGCGTAGTAACTTAAGAGGCTTAAATGCACAGAGGTAAAGGTAATGCAGGTTGACAGATAAAGAAGACACATCCTAATAAGGAGACTCTAGAGTCTGTACCTTCCAGACTGCTGAGTTCCATAACAGTGTTGACCTCTGGCTCTGAACGAACCCTCGGTCCTCTGGGTCTCTGTCCCACATGGAGGATGAACACTCTTCATAGAAGTGGTGCAGATAGGAGCGAACCCCAAATTGGAGACAGCTGGAACCCCCCTGTGAACACGGTTCCACCAAAGAAGTCAAACTCTTGTGTGAAAATAAGAGATTCTAGAGTTTCCTCTGTCTTCTTAGTTTGGACTGTTTGCAGTGGGGTTATATGAGGTCGTCAGCATCAATATGAACCTACAGTAGATGGTGCTCAGGACAAACAGACAAAAGCCCTGGCATGGTGAGATCAGTGATGTACAACTGAACACACGGAAGCACGCCCTTAAAATACAGATGTGTGAATTATGTACAAGGTTTTTAATGGGAAAGACCAAAAACAGATAATTGAGGTACTAGCGCCAAAACTAGAGATAGGCACCTTATGCCCCGTTTCAACTACATGGTACCGGCTCTACTCTACTCGACTCAACACAGCTCTTACACATTTCCATTTATGAAAAAGACCTGGAATCTGGTACCTGGTACTACTTTTTTCGTACCACCGCCGCCTTAGTTCCACATGATACTAAACCGTGATGTATAACCAGTGCAGACCAACCACTGATTGGTCAGACAGTTTTCTCTGTGACTCACTGATTCACAAAAATCAGATGTGGAAGTAGACAGGAAATAGCGAAACATTAATCCACATGATGACAGAACAAAACTACACCATGGTCTTTCACATAGATTCAGTCTTCGGTGGAAGAGGTAAAAATTCAGATGAGAAAACACACAACAAGCAAGTTTTCAGCAACTCTCTGAGCAAATGATATGGAAGTAATGCACTGCATCGAGTTGATTCCACTTAAGTGGAAACGCAGCACAAGAATACAGAGTAGAGTCGTACCATATACTGGAAACGAGACCTTCTAGTAAGACTCTGATATTTTGCTTCTTTCAAATGGAATTAATGAATTATAAATGGCATTTCCAAACATCCCTGTGGTCTGCATGAACTGTAAATGCTCTGCTTGGGTCTGAATTCTTCATTTATTCAACTCCACAGGTCCAACTTCAACCCTATTTCTGAGTAATGACACCAGAAAGGTCATTTTGAGAGCTGGCCCTTTAAATACAAATGCACCACTTCATGCCCCGCCCCCTCCAGGTCGTTGGCTGTGCTGCTCTGTCCTGTTCAACCAACAACTGAACATTTTAGGTAATCAACTCAAAGTTTGGACATATTTTCAGTTTTTACTACAACAACTGCTGCTGATGAAAAGTATATGTTGTACTCAGACAAATGTTCGTCAGAAGTCTTGACCTTATATGTGCAAATGTTAAAGGACATAACTAGTTATAGATGAAATAAATTAAGCAGGAATTAAAACAGGTTATAGAAATCCACTCGATTTTTTGCCAAAATGAATATAAAGATAGTTTTGCAGCATGTGCAGGGATCAAATTCAAACTTTATGAACTTTTAGGGACCAAATACTAATAAAAGTGGGTTTAGTAAAATATGATCCCTTTAAAGCAGATCGTGTGTTTCTGTGGAACTCATTGTCGACAGAAATCAAGCTCAGAATATTAAAAATTTTAAGAGATGTCTTAAAACACACTTATATTTTTTATGATTTTAATCACATAAAAAAAGTGTTTCTAATGGTTTTTTACTCAGTTATCGTGTTTCATTTATGTATGTTTTAAGACCTTACAGTCTACAATTCAATCCTTATTACTTATTTTTGCTGTATTTGTGTGCTATATTATTTTATTTGGTAAACCACCTAGCAACGTTGCTTTGAAGTTCTATATTAAGTATTACTTAATTAAAATGTACCATGTTTTAGAACTGACACCTTGACAGTAACAACAGAACGAGCCACTTCCTCAATTGGTTAGTTTGTCACTTTGAATCTATGAACTAACATATTAACACAAGACTCACATAATAACACAACTTAAATGATCGACAGCTGTGACTCCCTGTTTTGTAAACAAACAATTCTATTTCTGTTGAGCTTCAAAACACTTCAATTCAAGGAAAAGCAATGAAAATACTCCAGCTAATGTACGTAGTATTTGTATGTACTATTGTGAGGTTTGTGCTGTAGCTTGTGCTATGCTGGGAGTTATTTCTAGCTAGTGCTGTACACACTGTTACTGCTGTAGAAGAGCAGGAAGCAGGCACTGAAGAAATGCAAAAGAGGTAGAAAGATTTTTGCAGAAATATTAAAGGAAACAGGGTGTTACTGTGGATTTAGAAAAATAATAACATGTTAAACCCCAGGCCATTTGTTTGCAGTTGGAATAATTTCAATGCAAAACAAAACAATGAACTAGCGGTTAGTAGAAGCTTCATTCATGTAAAACCACGTTCTGATCCGAAAAAGAGTAAAAGTAAGACAATATTTGTATTCATTGCATCATATTAGAACCTTTATTTTTGCAGTTCTTTGAGTTTTAGCAGTTGCAAAATAATACTTGTATTGTTGGTTCTGTTTAGTGTTAGCTTAGCGCTGTAAAATTTGTTGCATTAGTTTGTTTTTTCATGAAATTATTCAGATGCTGGGGTCCGACTGTTCGCTTCAAGAAGTTTATTTGCCATTTGTGCATAACACATAGGAACATTTATGTGGTCGCTCTTAAGACCAACTAAAAAACAAGGACACAAGACAACCATAAAATTCTATAAAAACAATTTAAAAAAACTATATGCATACAATATATATAATTATGTGTGTGTATGACATAAAACCTTATATGAAAACGCTACGAGAACTGTTTATCCAATCCAGGTTATTTCTATAGCACATTTAAACAACAAGAATTGAAAACAATAAATAAGTACATAAAATTACAACAATGTTCTAAATAAAACAATAAAATCATTGAGTCAAAAGTACTAAGGTCAGTATAAATAAATAAATAAAATAACACTGAGGACCACACAACTTATGCAGCATTAAAAGCCAAAGAATAAAAGTGGGTCTAAAGACGAGACTTAAAACACTCCACCCAGGAGACAAAAATACAGTAAAATAAAACACACACACACACACACACACACACACACACACTTGTTTTCGATATTTGCCCATTGAGGTGCTTGTTATTTGGATT